>JAAXCT010001813.1:0-124079 GCA_012490785.1 Eragrostis nindensis
TTTGGGTGTGTCACAGGATGAAGTTGTAGTCACGCCTCGTAATTTTGTTTCCTTTGTTCAGTTCTTCTGCTTTCGGTTTGGCTTCTTGTATAGTTTTTATTGTATTTTCCCTGTACAGTTCTTTTCGGTAATAACGTTCAGGCAAACCTCAAGGTTTGCCGTAGTTCCTTTCAAAAAGTATTCCGCAGAGCAATCTCGAACGACTGGCCCATCTCACGAAAATCACTGGATGAGCCAATCCTTCTGGCATGCCTTAAAACCGATGCCGTATGAAGTCAATCCTCAAACAAAACTGGGCGAAGAATCCATGTACTAGAAAATCATTGACGTATCCAAATAAATCCATGTTGAGTATTCAAACTCTGACAGCATGGTGGCTACGACAGACTGTAACAGAAATGTCCAAACTGCAAATGCAACTTGCATATTTTGTGTAATATACTTATTCCAGCTTTACCACTTTACAAAAGAATGATTGGGACCATGCATCAACCACCCCCCCCGACCCGTTCGTCGAACATTTGGTATTCCGTGTATTTTGTTTCCACCTATTGCCCATAAGGATACCAACAAGATGATTAAAATACAAGATTAGGCCACTAATGAACTGAACTGCATCACCATGGTGATAGATCGTCGCACACGACGACGATCCACGTTTTTGACCCCATCGCGGTCCAAAGACTAATGATTCGCAGTATGCCGTGTCCTTATGCATAGGTCCGTGCAGCCTGAATAGAAGATTTGTTGCGCCTGTCCGGGATCTCAAGCCTTGCTAAAAATTGTATAGATATTGCAGGGACCAGTCTTCCATGGTCACATAAAGTATACAAGTTTAAACACAATTCAGTTTTTCACACAACTGAACTGTGCATACCGTGCATGACCAGCGTGTTAAAAGAATATGGGCAGCTTGCAAATACTAACGGTCAACTCAACCTGGCATGACGACTTTGATCGCCTAGTACTATATTTTCAAGAATATAGGAGCCATGTGCGCCGATGCCATGTTTCTATACAAGTTGACGCGGACTCCTTCAAACCAAAAAGTCAGCGGCGGGTGGTGAATGAAAGTCATGTAAAATAGTAAGCAGGATGAGTTATGAAATCATGCAATGATCTGGCACGAAGCAAGGACACATAAATTTGTTTTTAAGACACAGCTAGGAACGGAGCCATTGCATCATTTCCTCTTCCCTTACAGGATAGCAAGCCTTACAGTGTTGCAACATTGTATTGTATAAATGAATAAAAGCTTCGCCGTGATGAATCGGCAAAATTGTCCGAGACATACTGATAATGGTGGCTTCGTCCGCAACACACTAATAAAGTCAAATTTGTCTCCAACACACAACGATTTTGGAAATTCTAGTATGTGACACACTATGACCATTTAATAATTATTTACAACTTTTTTATCTCAATTTATAAAATATATTAGAATTTGAACCTTGTCACCAATATGCATTTTTGCATTATCTATCATTGAAAAATGGAGCCGGATTTTTTTCGATTGCTTGCATGATTTTCTCAATAAATTAAATATTAAAACAATGAGCAAACGATGAAAACAATCGAAAAAAATCCAGCTTCATTTTTTAACGACAGAAAACACAACAATGGACATTGGTGTTAAGTTTCGAATTCAAATGTCTTATAATTTGATATTAAAAAGTTGCAATAATTGTTTACAAGCCTATGATTTAATTAACGTTGATCCAATAAGTCGACCATCAGATGTGATTCGGTATCACTAAAACTAGTATGGCTGCCCGCGCATTTGCCCGGCTAGACTTTATGCTATTCAAAATATTTCTTTTATATTATTATAGAAGTTTAACATAGTTTATTGTTATTATTGTTATTTATTTATTTTATATTATATTTATAAAATAGTTTAAATAGATTGGAGAATTTCTCACCATCCCTCAATTTGAGTGTGTGAGATGAGAGTCATTATTTATCTTGAATTGTGTCTTAACTAATCCTATTTTATTTTAGAAGTGATGTCGGTTCAAACAAAGAAACTAACATATGCCATGTTAGGAAAAAAATAATGTGTCGTGCTACAAATAAATCTTTTGAAGAAAGCGTGTCATGCTGTAAGCTTCATGACCATTGGAGTTCGGAAACCCCAAGGTATGAATGTTTTGGTGATTGGGTAACCATATTGATGTGACTAACATTTCCATGTAGGATATTGAATGGTCATGTCAATGGAAGCGTCGTCTCACAACTCTATCTTATTGACGACTTGGTGATTAGTTGCCTCGACAATTCGGATCGAGAACTTGATGGAGTCAAGGTTGAAGATGGATCAAGGCTAAGGACATGATAGACCAAGCAAGTGTTGGCTTGGTGTAGATGCTAGCTTGAGTCCATAGGAAAAACCGGACTATTAAGAGGGATCGAATTGGTTCTCTTAGAGCACACTAGGTTAGAGATCAAATGGATGCATTGTGAGTCTCTTGAGGGCTAGGGTGGCTGAAGAGAGGAAGAGGAACCAAGAATGGAGAAGTTGGAAGCAATGATCAAGAGTGGATCAAGTTTTCAGCTTATGCCGAAGAGATCGGACAGTACGGTCCTAGGGACCGTATGGTACGGTCTTCATTGAAGATCCAGACAGAGAAGTGAAGTCTCGGGATGCTGAGAAAATGAAGACTGGACAATGGACCGTATGGTACTGAAAGGATCAAGGGCACCGAGAGGGGGGGGGGGGTGAATCGGTGTGTCAACAATTTCTCCCAAACGTACTTTAGGCGTGAAGCTAGCAAGACTAGATATGATGATAACAAAAACAAGCGATGCGCGCACACAATCTAGTCTATGCAACAAGCAACACCCTAGCAAGCAATTCTACCAAGTAGTAAAGAGACACCCTATCAACAATTCTACTAGCACATAGAAGTAAATGCGGAAACGTAAATGCTAGTAAGTAAAGGAGATAAGGATAGGAATGCTCATGATTTTTCCCGTGGTCTCGGAAGGATGGCGCCTTCCCCTACTCCACGTTGGGTCACTCCCGCCGGAGTCTCGACCCCGTCCCTCCGCTCGAAGGCGATCCCTCCTAGAGCACACTTCACCCTCCGAGTGAAGTCGCGGGCACGTCCCGCCGGGCTCGATCCCGGGTACTCTTCCGGAGGTAAGGCTCCGCACGTGATGCGTGCCAAAGGGCGCTCCACTAGTGATGCTTCTTTCGCACGGGAAGCTCCAAGACCGTGTACAAACTTGTGTTAGCTTCCACAATCTCCTTGGACAGCTCAACACCGACGCCTAACCGGTCTAGGCCTTGCCATAGACCAAGAGTAACAAACCGAAGTGACTCTCTCAAGCTCACACTAGCCTAGAGATCAAGTGGATGCAATTGCTACTCTCTCAAGCACTAGGATCACTCCAAATCCTTCACAAGTGCTTCTCTCCCTTGCTCTTGGCTTCCTCTGAGTTTCCTGCACTCCAACAATGGCCAAGAGACCCCTCAAGGGGCGGGCAACCAACTATATATAGGCTACCAACCCAAAACTAGCCGTTGCCCAAAAGTGCCCTGCGAAACTAGAGACCGTACAATAGGATCGTACTGTCCGGTCTCTTCCAGACCGTACTGTCCGGTCTCTATTTCCAGGCGCATCTCCATCTTCTTCTTCATCTCCAATGAAGACCGTATTGTCCGGTCCCTAGGACCGTACCATCCGGTCGATTGTCCGGTCTTCATTTCTTCCACTTCCAGAAACTCCACCTTCTCTGTCTGGAAATCCTCTGATGACCGTACTGTCCGGTCCTCATGACCGTACCATACGGTCCATTGTCCGGTCTTCATTTTCTCAGCATCCCGAGACTTCACTTCTCTGTCTGGATCTTCAATGAAGACCGTACCATACGGTCCCTAGGACCGTACTGTCCGGTCTCTACCGGATAAGCTGAAAACTTGATCCACTCTTGATCCTTGCTTCCAACTTCTTCATCCTTGGTTCCTCTTCTTCTCTTCAGCCACCCTAGCCCTCGAGAGACTCACTATGCATCCATATGATCTCTAACCTAGTGTGCGCTAAGAGAACCAATTCGATCCCTCTTGATAGTCCGGTTTTTCCTATGGACTCAAGCTAACATCTATCAAGCCAACACTTGCTTGGTCTATCATGTCCTTAGCCTTGATCCATCTTCAACCTTGACTCCATCAAGCTCTCGATCCGAATCGTCGAGGCAACCAATCACCAAGTCGTCGATAAGATAGAGTTTGTGAGACGACGCTTCATTGACATGACCATTTGAATATCCTACATGGAAATGTTAGTCACATCAATATGGTCACCCAATCACCAAAACATTCATACCTTTGGGGTTTCCGAACTCCAATGGTCATGAAGCTTACAATCTCCCCCTTTTTGGTGATTGGTGACAACACATATCAAAAGATATCAAAAGATATATAATGAAATGCGTAAGAGTGATCTAGAAGATTGGATATGAAATGAAGAACAAGTAAAACGGAGAACAAGGTAGTCATAGCTCAAAAGGTATCACCTGCAAAATAGAGTTAGAGCACATGGGTGATATATATGGAGTAAAAACATGAGCTATGACCACAACTCTGTGGTGATAAGATTATAAAATATTCCTGCAAAAGCAAGTGAGTGCACATATCATCACAGAAAGAGGAAACCTGGCAAGATAGATATAAATAAGCGCATCCAGGTGAACACACACAAACTCAGAACAATATATCAGAGCAATAGACAGCAATATGCAAGATATATAGATAACGAGCAAGTGTATGTAAAAGAAACCAAGTGCATTCTTGATGAGCTAAACACAAGCAAAAGCAAATCAAGCTCAACAAGAACCACGAAGAACCAAAAGAATATACAATGAAGTACCAAAAGATCTCCCCCTGGACAAAACTGTCTCACACTCCCCCTGAACACAAGATCACTCCACTACTCCCCCTAGACCTATACAAGATCTCTCTATCTCTCTCCCCCTTTGGCACCAATGACCAAAAAGAGAAAGAAGGAAAGAGAAAAACTGCTGTCCTACGCGTCGGAGGCTGGAGGAGGTGCAGTGGTGGTAGTCACTGAAAGCTCTGGAGCTGAAGAGGTGCCCTGCTGCGGCTGCTGCTGCTCAGAAGAAGTGCCAGTGTACTCAAACTCTGGAGGTGGTGAAGGAGTCCTGGGGAGTGCTGTCTGCTGCTCTGGAGAGGTGCCTGTGGCAAGAGCCTCACGTAACTCCTCACGAGTATAGCCAAAGTCAGTGAGATCTGCTGAGGGCTCAACAACTCGAGGCGGAGTAGGTGTCCTGGGAGACTCTGTCTGTGCCACTGCTGCTGTCTCAGCTGTAGTAGTCACGACCTCTGCCTGTGAAGCTGTAAGAAGTGAATCTGTCTGCACTGAGGCGGTCTGTGCTGCTGTGTCGAAGTCGAGTGTACGAGCTGGCAGTGGTGACACAAAGAAAGGACTCGTCAGCTGAAGCGGTGAGAAGCTCGGAGCTGTAGTAGCAAGAAGAGCTGACGGAGTCATGGAGAGGCCTGGTGAAGAAAAGTACTGCTGAGAAGGTCCTGCCTCTCCTGTCAAACCAGCAAACGTGGACGTCGACGGCCCCACCGTAGGTGCACCAGCAGGTGAGATGGGAGCCGTGAGTAAGGTGCTGAAGTACTGTCCCTGGCTGGAAGACTGTCCTCCTTGTGTCTGAGCAAACTGCAGCTGTCGCTGCTGCTGTAGCTGCTGAAACTGAACTGTATCTGGTGGCAGCACACCTGGAAAGGTGATAGGAGGGAAAGACGGGAGACCTGGCAGTGCCTGTCCAAAAAGACGAAGAGTCTGAGCGATCGCCTCAAAGCCAGTGAACAACGAAGACATGCCAGTAGTCAACTCCCTCTGAGTGTGTACAACGCTGTCCATCATCTGTCTGTCCCTCTCTCTGTCCTCTCTCTGACTCCGGATCTCTCTACGGAGCTCTGCTAGCTCTGCGCGTAGAAGTGCATCTGTCTGTGCTGGAGCTGTAGCAGAGGCTGAAGGTCCTGCTCTAGAGTCCGGAGTACGTCCTCAGGAATGGACTCCATATGACTACCAGTCTGAATATGCTGCTCGGTCTCGGTAGCCGTGTCACCTAAGCCCTGTGAAGAACTCCCCTGCGAAGCTGACTCCCGGGTAGCAACCCGTCTGTCGGAGGCAGGTAAGGGAGTGTAAGCTGTGGTCACCTTGGGCAGCTCGTCGTAGTCCTCCTGAGACAACAACTGTAGCCTCCTCAGAATGTAGCAGATCAGTGGTGCGAAGGCTAAGTGTCTGGCAGCTATCCCCTCAGCAATAACGTCCTCCATCTGGCACAGTATCAGATCTACCAAAAGCCTCTGTGCCTCAGCATCAACATCACAACTCACTGTGCTAGGATAGAGAACTGATCCCTGTAGCCACTCCTAGGCACAATGGTCCTGCTAAGAATACTCCTGAGAACTCTGCCCTCGTGAGTAAGTCTGGTGTGAGCTCGGCTGAAGTTCTCCGGGTGCGGTGGAGAGAAAGCAATACTCATATCCTCGTCTGAAGGTAGGTGTCCCCCAAGAGGTCTGCGGGGAGGCTCCATCCCTGGGTGAGCAAGCGGAAACACTCTGGTCTCGTGCTGGATGGTCTCAAGTGCCTCTACGAGGTTCTCCCTCGTCACTCTGTGGGGGTGTCCTCTGAGCATAAACCAGATAGCTGAGCGATCCTGAGCAATCCACAAGGAAGCGTAGAAGTCTATCACAATGTCGTAATCCCAACGCATCAGTGAGGTGATGATCTCCTGGAGGCCCGGGATATAAGACAGGTGCTGAGTGAAGTCTGTCCCGGCACCTCTGCTGGCAGCCTGTATGCTGCAGTGCTGGTGAGTGACAAAGAGCTTACTAGCTCCGTCTGTCCGCAGTCTGCTCCTCAACCCAGCTGCTATCCTCTGCTGTAGTAAGGTCCAGAAGCGACCTCCTGCCTGTGGGTCTCTCCTGGCAGGTACCCAAGTCTCCTCAGTGACACGTCTGAACTTCTTGAGGACTGGGCCTGGCAGCTTGAGAGCGTCCTCTGCAAGCACGTCCTGAGTGTGGCAGTCCTGTCAAGAGCACAGAACTTGACTGCCATCCTCTGCCTGTCACCCTCGGTGACCTCAGGGGGTCCGTCACCGGAGTGGGAACTCTCCTCTGCCTCTGACTCTGGCTGCTCCTGCGCGGTTCTCGACGTACCAACCTCGCGGGTGGACGGAGTCCGCTGCACTGTAGCTCTAGCCCTGGAAGACCTCCTCGGAGTCTCCCCCTGTCGTCCAGCAGGTGTGTCCCTGATCCTGAGGCCAGTGTCCCTGCCGGCTGGTAAGTCAATCTCTGCTGCCCTGAGAATCCGGTCCAACTCTGGATCACCAGTCTTCTGCTTCTTCTTCTTGGGCTGCTCGACAAGCTTGGACTTGCCCCTGTCACGGTCTCCTCTGCCCCTGCCTCTGCCTCTGCCAGAACCTCCTGCCATAACTGCTGACTAGGCTGCAGACAAGATAGGGCGAGTGAGCTTGGCCCACCAACCCGTCCACTGACGGCTGACTGCCAAAGATAGGACTAAGGGCTTGGCCCTCAATCCGTCCACTGTCTCTGCTCTGCTGTCAACTGCCCACTGCCTGCTGACAACTGCCACTGCACGATAGGAATAGACAGGGTATATGAGTATTGAATAACCTACTATAATCTATCAGCAAGAATCGTAGGTAAGCGCATGAATCTATATGAAGTCCTAGCGCAGAGGTAAAGGACACAATGCCGGCAAATATGCAAGGGAAACTACGGCATTGTCGATTATCGGTGGAGATCAACTAGTGTACATAGATCATATGCAATAGACACAATGTACCACTAATCGAGGAAATGCTAGTGTCGATCTAAGTGTATGGTATGGAATCGGAAATCGACACAAGCGACCAACAACGAAAATGTCATAGATAAATGAAGTGCGACACTCGAACACTATGACACATGGCAGGCAAATGACCTAAATTGCATTGAAGTTAATCGAATTTTACGACAAATGCAATAAAGGTTCGATTTTTCTAGGGATTTTCATCGATGAAGGAATTGAATGGCACAAACCCTAGATACGGAATCCGATCGGCTACTGTGCGGTTCATGATTATCAGTGGCTCACCGAAACTGAAGAAACGACGATGATCGTCGGAGTGGAGGACTTGGGCTCGGTGAGTCGCCGGGTACAGGAGCTCGTCGCGCGAGGGAGGAGCAACAGCTCGAGGTTCGCGCGGATGGAGGAGCTCCACTGCAAGGTGCTCGTCGACAGCGAGGTCGTCGTCGACTCCGGTGATGGCGGCGCGCGGGCGAGGTGGAGCGGCGGCGACTCGGCGTGGAGTGCGGCGGCGCGGCGCGGTTGCTACGGTTCGCGGGCGAGCGTGGAGGAGCAGGTGCGGCGCGCGGCGGCTGCGGTGACTGGGGCTCGTCGGCGGCGAGCGCGGAGCAGGTCGACGGCGGCGTACGGGCGCGCGCGCGCGGGAACGGCGAGGCGGGAGTGGAGGCGCGAACGGCGGCGGTGGATTTTGGAGGAAGATGCACAGTAAACCGGAACCGGCCGTTAGGATTAGGTCTAAATTCGAACGGACGGCCGAGATCGATCAGTTATTGAATCAACGGATCAGATTGAAGATGTCTCGCGATGAAATTAACCAGACCGTATGGTACGGTCATAGGGATCGTATTGTACGGTCTCCTTTGGAACCCTGACAGTTAATCTACAGAGACCGCATTGTACGGTCTGTAGGACCGTATTGTCCGGTCTCCTTTCTGCCTCAGGTTTCAAAGGATCTCGTGCAAAAGCACACCGTATTGTACGGTCCCTTTGACCGTATTGTACGGTCCAGTCCAGAAAAGCTGATTTTCAAGGAATTTCCTTCTAAGTCCAAGTTTCTCACTCAAAAACCAAATAAACACCAAACATGGACTAGAAGGGGAACTCTCAAACACTCTTTTTGAAAATAAACCAATATAGGTTGCGCATAGGCTTATAGTAATTTTTCAATCGGCAAATAAGATGCAACCAAATAAGAACCAAAAGAAATAAAACCAAAGGAGGGGTATGTATGAGCCATTTGCCTATGATCCGTGCAAGTAGATTTAACCTTGAGGATCATGTAGCAAGACTCAATGGGCATGAAGCGCAATTCTTTTCTTTAGTCACACTTCTATGGGATGTGAGATCATATTGCGAATGAAGCACTTCCTCATAGTGTGACAACTCCTTTGTGATTTCCTATATGCAATGCATGAGACAAGCATATCATACAAATGCAAGGGAAAGTAAACATACCATGTGATATGCAAGCAAAGTTAAGACAACACATAAAGGAAACCTACTCAAGGTCAAGTTTGAGCCTCTCTCAAGCTTACTCACTATGAGCCAAACCTTGCTTTGAGTCCATCGGTCCACCAACTCAATCATCCCCCATGCTCATAGCTATCTTGAGAAAGTTAGACCTTGAACTAATTTTTATGTTCTTTTCTTTTTAGTTATTAACATATGCGTGAATGCAAACATACTAGTTCACAAAGGAGCACCTAGCTACCATGCAAGCAAATGCAAGAAAAGAAACTACTATGATACAAGTTACCTCCTTGAAGAGTAGATATGTCGATGAAGCACTCGAAGCTTGTGGTGGACGTTCATGAGTTGACGTTGCGGCGCACGGTCCACCACCATCACCCTTCTAGGTCTTGTTCTTGGGAGCCCACTCGCACTTGGTTGGCCTCTCAAGGTCAACTATGCATTTGGGCACCCAAATCTTCCTCATCATCCTCCTCTTGTCGGGTGATCCAAGAGCCTTTGCCTTCACCTTGCCTTTCTTGTCCCTAAAGAGCTTGTAGTGTGTATTTCCATGGAACAAGTTAGCGTTAGGCAAAACCTTGGAACTTCTTACCTTGGGACAATTCTTGCTAGTGTGGCCGTCACGGCAACACTTCTCACAATAGTAGTCGTCCGCCATGAGAGAGACTACCCAAGGTGGAATGTCATTGTCCTTGCCGATGAGGTTGATGGCGGCGGGGTAGGAGCCGAGTCCCTTGTGCCCGGGGTTGTTCACAAGATTGCGACCAAGTATCTCCTTATGAATGGTCCTTCCCCTTGTGAGCCTCTCGAAGCCGTCCATCACCGAAGCTCTCTCCTCCTTGAGTTGATGATATTCCTTCAAGATTTTCTCATCAAGAGAGATGCTCTCAAGAGAGGGAGTTAGTCCATCACAAGTAATATAAGAAGAATCGGAAATAGATGAACTAGAAGAAGAAGTGTTACTCTTTTCGAGGATGGATTGATGTTCCTCCTCAAGAACCTTGAACTTGTCGTTGAGCCTCTTGTGATCAACCTTGAGCTTGTCATAGCTCTCATCCAAGGTTATGAGAGAGGTGGAAAGGTGCTTGAGCTCATCCTCTAGTAACTTGGACTTCTCCTTGAGCTTCATGTGGTCTTCCTCAAGCTTGTCATAGTCTTTATCAAGAGCCTTGTGAGAGATGGATAAGTCCCTAAGTTCACCCTCAAGTTGACGAACTCGGAAGGCGGCCACTTCATGTTCCTTCTCCAACCGAGCAATGGTCTTGTCCCTCTTCTTGATCATCTTGCCGGTTAGGAGAATACTATCCAAGAGTTCCTCATATGTGGGCTTATCCTCCTCACCAAACTCTTCATCGGACTCGCTCTTCTCATCTTCACTACTATCATCATCTTTGGCCATCAAGCAAGTAGGTGGTGGAGGTAGAGTCTCGGAGATGTTGGTGAGAGCAATGCCGGCCATCTTCTTTCCTTTGGAGGATGAGTCATCACTTTCTTCTTCTTCACTATCATCATCCGTGACCCACTCTCCAACATAGAGTCCCTTGCGAGATGATCTTCTCTTGTCTTTGCCTCTAGAGCTTTCCTTCTTGACAAACCTCTTCCTTGCCTTGTACTTGCTTCTAGGGTCTTCTTCTTCATCATCGCTTGACTCTTGAGTCTTCTTCTTGTTCTTCTTGATTGGCTTCGGGCATTCCTTGGCAAAGTGACCCTTCTCCCCACAATTGTAGCACTCGGCATCTTTCTTGTTGATGAATCTTCTCTTGAAGAAGTTGCTTCTCTTCATGAGGAGTGCTAGATCATTAGGATGAAGTTGCAACAAGTCTTCAACGTCTTCTTCAAGCTCTTCATCACTTGAATCTTGAGTCACCACCTTCTTCATCTTCTTGCTTGACCCCTCGGATGCAAAAGCAAGATTCTTGGAGGGCTTCTCATCAAGCTTCTTGTCGAGGTTGTAGCTCTCGAAGGCGGTGATCTTCCCAAGTAGCTTGTGGGTTGTGAGGGCTTGAATGTCGGTGTTGAAGAGACATGTGATGAGTGCTCCATATTTCTCCCTTGGGAGAATCCTCAAGATCTTCCGCACAAGGTCACCATCATCAATCTTGTCCTTCACACCGAGAGAGTTGATATCCTCTACAAGCACATTCAAGCGAGAGTAAGCGTCATTGATTAGCTCATTTAAAGACATGGCAAAGTCATCATACTTGTTCTTTAGCACATAGTATCTTTCCTCTTTCACGTCCTTGGAACCCTCATGAATTTGTTGAATTTGAGTCCATACTTCATGAGCGGTACCCGCGGACTTGACTCGAGCAAAGACCTCTTTAGTGATAGCTTCAAACAAGGCATTTTTAGCTTTAGCATTTGCCTTTGCGAGATTCACATCAAGAGTACCAATGGGAGTCCTTAGAGAGACACCGGAACTTGTCACCTCCCATGCGATAGGGTCGAGAGCCTCGAGGTAAGCTTGCATGCGAGCTTTCCAATAGGCATAGTCGGTCCCATCGAACGGGGGCGGCCCATGATCTCTCGGCATCCTTACTCAAGGCGGTTAAGCCCTATTTGAGCAACGAGGCTCTGATACCACTTGAAAGGATCAAGGGCACCGAGAGGGAGGGGGGTGAATCGGTGTGTCAACAATTTCTCCCAAACGTACTTTAGGCGTGAAGCTAGCAAGACTAGATATGGTGATAACAAAAGCAAGCGATGCGCGCACACAATCTAGTCTATGCAACAAGCAACACCCTAGCAAGCAATTCTACCAAGTAGTAAAGAGACACCCTATCAAGCAATTCTACTAGCACATAGAAGTAAATGCGGAAACGTAAATGCTAGTAAGTAAAGGAGATAAGGATAGGAATGCTCATGATTTTTCCCGTGGTCTCGGAAGGATGGCGCCTTCCCCTACTCCACGTTGGGTCACTCCCGCCGGAGTCTCGACCCCGTCCCTCCGCTCGAAGGCGATCCCTCCTAGAGCACACTTCACCCTCCGAGTGAAGTCGCGGGCACGTCCCGCCGGGCTCGATCCCGGGTACTCTTCCGGAGGTAAGGCTCCGCACGTGATGCGTGCCAAAGGGCGCTCCACTAGTGATGCTTCTTTCGCACGGGAAGCTCCAAGACCGTGTACAAACTTGTGTTAGCTTCCACAATCTCCTTGGACAGCTCAACACCGACGCCTAACCGGTCTAGGTCTTGCCATAGACCAAGAGTAACAAACCGAAGTGACTCTCTCAAGCTCACACTAGCCTAGAGATCAAGTGGATGCAATTGCTACTCTCTCAAGCACTAGGATCACTCCAAATCCTTCACAAGTGCTTCTCTCCCTTGCTCTTGGCTTCCTCTGAGTTTCCTGCACTCCAACAATGGCCAAGAGACCCCTCAAGGGGCGGGCAACCAACTATATATAGGCTACCAACCCAAAACTAGCCGTTGCCCAAAAGTGCCCTGCGAAACTAGAGACCGTACAATAGGACCGTACTGTCCGGTCTCTTCCAGACCGTACTGTCCGGTCTCTATTTCCAGGCGCATCTCCATCTTCTTCTTCATCTCCAATGAAGACCGTACTGTCCGGTCCCTAGGACCGTACCATCCGGTTGATTGTCCGGTCTTCATTTCTTCCACTTCCAGAAACTCCACCTTCTCTGTCTGGAAATCCTCTGATGACCGTACTGTCCGGTCCTCATGACCGTACCATACGGTCCATTGTCCGGTCTTCATTTTCTCAGCATCCCGAGACTTCACTTCTCTGTCTGGATCTTCAATGAAGACCGTACCATACGGTCACTAGGACCGTACTGTCCGGTCTCTACCGGATAAGCTGAAAACTTGATCCACTCTTGATCCTTGCTTCCAACTTCTTCATCCTTGGTTCCTCTTCTTCTCTTCAGCCACCCTAGCCCTCGAGAGACTCACTATGCATCCATATGATCTCTAACCTAGTGTGCGCTAAGAGAACCAATTCGATCCCTCTTGATAGTCCGGTTTTTCCTATGGACTCAAGCTAACATCTACCAAGCCAACACTTGCTTGGTCTATCATGTCCTTAGCCTTGATCCATCTTCAACCTTGACTCCATCAAGCTCTCGATCCGAATCGTCGAGGCAACCAATCACCAAGTCGTCGATAAGATAGAGTTTGTGAGACGACGCTTCATTGACATGACCATTTGAATATCCTACATGGAAATGTTAGTCACATCAATATGGTCGCCCAATCACCAAAACATTCATACCTTTGGGGTTTCCGAACTCCAATGGTCATGAAGCTTACAGGTACGGTCAAGGGGACCGGACAGTATGGTCATCAGAGGATTTCCAGACAGAGAAGTTGAAGTTTCTGGAAGTGAAGAGAATGAAGACCGGACAGTTGACCGGACGGTACGGTCCTAGGGACCGGACAGTACGGTCTTCATTGAAGATGAAGAAGGAAATGGAGATGCGCCTGGAAATAGAGACCGGACAGTACGGTCTAGAAGAGACCGGACAGTACGGTCCTTTGTACGGTCTCTAGTTTCGCAGGGCACTTTTGGGCAACGGCTAGTTTTGGGTTGGTAGCCTATAAATAGTTGGTTGCCCGCCCCTTGAGGGGTCTCTTGGCCATTGTTGGAGTGCAGGAAACTCAGAGGAAGCCAAGAGCAAGGGAGAGAAGCACTTGTGAAGGATTTGGAGTGATCCTAGTGCTTGAGAGAGTAGCAATTGCATCCACTTGATCTCTAGGCTAGTGTGAGCTTGAGAGAGTCACTTCGGTTTGTTACTCTTGGTCTATGGCGAGGCCTAGACCGGTTATGCGTCGGTGTTGAGCTGTCCAAGGAGATTGTGGAAGCTAACACAAGTTTGTACACGGTCTTGGAGCTTTCCGTGCGAAAGAAGCATCACTAGTGGAGCGCCCTTTGGCACGCATCACGTGCGGAGCCTTACCTCCGAAAGAGTACCCGGGATCGAGCCCGGCGGGACGTGCCCGCGACTTCACTCGGAGGGTGAAGTGTGCTCTAGGAGGGATCGCCTTCGAGCGGAGGGACGGGGTCGAGACTCCGGCGGGAGTGACCCAACGTGGAGTAGGGGAAGGCGCCATCCTTCCGAGACCACGGGAAAAATCATGAGCATTCCTATCCTTATCTCCTTTACTTACTAGCATTTACGCTTCCGCATTTACTTCATGTGCTAGTAGAATTGCTTGCTAGGGTGTTGCTTGTTGCATAGACTAGATTGTGTGCGCGCATCGCTTGCTTTTGTTATCACCATATCTAGTCTTGCTAGCTTCACGCCTAAAGTACGTTTGGGAGAAATTGTTGACACACCGATTCACCCCCCCCCCCCTCTCGGTGCCCTTGATCCTTTCACATGCAAGCTAAACGTATATATGGCAGTCTATTTAGAAATAGGAATTAAATGTATTTTGAATATTTTTATTATTCTAAAATTTAGCTATTTTGAACTCATAATGGTATAGTGGGTAAATTAGAAATAAGAATTAAGGGTATTTTTAGCTATTTTTAGAATCCAAATTTAGTTTTTTTGGGACTTATAATGGCATGACGGGTAATTTAGAAATAAGCGTGAAGGATATTTTTGGATATTTTTTATTACTACGAATTTAGCTATTTTTTTACTCATAATGGCATGGTGGGTAATTTAGAAATAGGTGCGAGGAGTATTTTTAGCTATTTTTTATTATTTCAAATTTAGCTAATTTATAAATATTTATAGGGGGTTTGTGATTAATTGTTTCATAATAGCAGTGGTGGGTAATTTTCTCTTCTTATTTTCTCGAATTAATGTGAGAATTTCTATGCCTTGAGAGTGAACGTGGTGGTTCCTTTTCTTGATCAATTATATATATAATATAATAGATAGATGTGCTGTGGTAGTGATTATAATATAATAGATAGATGTGCTGTGGTAGTGAATTTTTAGTAGGAAAGTAAATTATCGATTCAAGTACAGTAATTCAGAATTAATTTTTTCACGCTTGTGGGACATCTTATATCGATTTGGCATGGACATATGGCACCCAATCCCCTTGAGAATGCATGAAGAATTTGACCTCCTTATTCGGATGAGCTCCATCTCTTATCTTTTGGCATATCTCTTGATTCGGTGGAGGAGCAAGCACGATATGTTAATGACAATACTCCTTGGCACGGCAGTCTTTCAAGATAGCAGTAGCTTCACAAGTTCCACCTGATGTTCTTCTCCCCTGAAGTCATGGATCTCTACCGCCTCTAATGAATCAAGGGCAATGTCAGTCCTCAAACTGCCTCTACGACTGCAGGGACAGCCTGGCACGCATTGAGAACTCTCCTGGATAGGGAAATGAAATGATAGTGCTAAGGTTATTTGTCATAGAGAATGCTTGTAAAATACAAAATGATCCTGACGGATATATAGCTGTAGGTACGGAACAAATGAACTATACTGTAATCATTATATCTTCAATCATCTATCAAAAAGAAAAGCTTGATTGATTGGAAACATACCGTCAAGGGCAAACAAACCACAAGTTTCCTAAAACCAACTGACTTCCTGAGAAGATGCAAGACACGTGGTACAGAGGCATGCCATTCTGCCGTCAGGTTTGGCGTTAGAAAATTGCAATGGGCATGCTTCATCGTGGACCTAAGAACGCTCTTATATATATCCCTCACCCTGCATGCTTGTCAAAACAACACAATCTAAAAACGTCATAAAGTCAACAATATAAGTCCGAGGTAAGAAAAAAAAAGTATGAAATTGACGAATTAGCGCACCGGCGTAAAAAGGAGATCTAGCTGTAGCTTGTCGATTGTAGTGAAGTGTCGCATAAGCACAGTCATGACCTGATGCTTTCCATTGACCACCAGTCGTCGGAGGTGGCGTCCAAAATCTCAGTATATTCCGCTAGTGTTGCGGATCATTGGCACCATGCCAATTTTACCTCAGTGAGCTTAAGGTTACTGACAGACACCTTCACGAGCTTAGAAACTGATAGCTCCTCAATTGACAGGGTGTTCATCCCTAGTCAGAGGGAGCTTTCGACATCGAAACTTAGCTTTTTCAGCGAATCAGGGCATATTGTAACGTCGGAAATGGTGAGCAGGATGATCCCCATCAGTTGGAGCTCGATCAAGCACGGGTACCTCGACGACACAACTTTCTCCAGGTTGCGGATGTCAATTCTCGCCTGCTGAATCTTCAAGATCCTCAGAGCTGAGAACATGACGGTCAAGGGAAGCCGGAGCTGCCGGAATCCATGTCTATTGTCCGATGCTGTGCTGAAATGCTATTGCCCTCACACAAATCGGAAACTCGAGGTCGTCGTCCACCCCCTGCCCCTGGTTCCCCGATTCCGGACGCCAAGGGAGGCAGATGTAGATTTGGCCGGCGACATGCTGCCATGCGAAGCGTAGCCAGCGAGCTAAGCGGCAGCGGGGACGCAGTATGATAAGCTGAACACATGGCTATTTTTGTGCTGTAAGTCGTCCTCTAGTCAAAGTTTTTTTTTTTGCGAATTACGCAGTACAACTCAGACACTCACAACGAACGCACACTCACCCCTATGAACGTACATACGCAAACCCTACCCCTATGAGCATCTTCGAAGACTGAGCCGGTAAATCCTCGAGATTGACGAAGTCATCACTGGCGCCTCGCTGTCGACGGCCACGTCGCCTCCCGCTGAACGCACAACGCCGTTAAATCCTAGAAAATTCACTCCCACGGGGAGTCGAACCCAGGACCTCAGGTGCTACTGAGGCTCTTGTAACCGTTAGGCTACAGACCCTTTCGCGTCCTCTAGTTAATGTTGGTGCTACCGAGCACCACTACTTGTTTGTTGGCTGTTGGAGAGCTAGAACAGAGGCGCTATTGAAACAGAGTAGGGGAACAGAAGAGTTTACTAGCTATCAACTAGCTTTTCATTCACCAGAAGATCTCATGTACATATGTGAGGTACATCAATATTTATAGGACCTACCAACCAACTCCCTCAGATTTTTACTCATGCACATGGGCCAGAACACACCACAACACTCTCACAACTTGCACAAAAATCCTACTGCATCTGCTACTCATTTACTCTTCTTGTTGACTTTTAGTGCACCTCTAGAAATGTCTGTACATGTCAGCACGCTCATGCATGTGCTGGACTGTTCTAGAATTACTTCTGGGCTAAGGAAATGAAGTATCTCCAACAAACTCCCTCTTAATTCATTTCCTTGACACACCGATCAGCTCCCAGTTACAAATACTCTCGGCAGTGCTTTGGTAAAGATGTTTGCAAGCTGTTGATCAGTTCGGCAGAACTCCAGTTTAACTTCTTGATGCTCCACTGCTTCCCGGATATAATGATACTTGATCAGAATATGCTTGGTCCTATAGACCCATTTAACTCCTATCACTTCACAATTCTTGGGACGATCAACCAATTCCCAAGTATTATTTTTCTCAATCATATGAATTTCCTCCTTTTACCTAGTTTTCATGTTTCTCAGCTTCCTCAAAAGTTTGTCGTTCAACCACAGAAAAATTGCAAGATTCATAAATCTCCGATAAAGGTTTCAGCCTTACCGGCGTTGAAGGCCCTTCACTAGCTCTTGGGCTAGATCTTGGACTTGAGTCTGATTCATCTTGACTTGGGGCATCAGTTTCATCTTGATATTCTTCATGAACTTGTGGCTGGTCCATTATGATGGTTCTAAAAGGCACCAAATAATTCTTTTGGACCTTCTCTTTTTCCCAATCCCAAGAAGAATTCTCATCAAAAATAACATCTCTGTTAATGACAATTTTCTTTTTCTCCAAATTATAAAGCCGATAACCTTTAGTGCCATTAGCATAACCAACAAAGATGCAACGCTCACTTTTGTGCTGGCACACTTGAGCATAACAGATGCCATGAAATATTTTCATATGACTGATGACAGGCTTTTGACCAAACCAAGCTTCAAAAGGTGTACGATTTGGAACAGCCTTGGTTGGGCTTCTATTTAAAATATAAACAACAGTATTAACGGCTTCAGCCCAAAAGGATTTAGGCATAACTTTTTCTTGAAGCATCGAATTAGCCATGTCATCAATTGTCCGATTTTTCCTTTCGGCAACACCATTTTGCTGAGCACTATAGGCTGCGGTTAGTTGCCTTCGAATGCCAATACTATTACAATATTCTTCAAATTCATTTGAGATATATTCTCCATCTCGGACGCTCCGAAGCACCTTGATCTTTCTATTGCTTTGATTTTCCACCATTGCCTTAAACTTTATGAAAATACCAAGTGCTTCAGATCTATCCTTTAGGAAGTATACCCAAGTCATTCTTTTATAATCATCAATAAAAGTGATAAAATACCAGTGATGCCCTTCCGACATTGTAGGTACTTTACCAACTATATCACTATGCACCAACTCCAGTGGTGCTTTTGCACGCCATGATCCAGTGCGTGGAAAAGATGCTCGAATTTGTTTACCAAAAATACAACCTTCACAAGGATCAGACTTCAACTCAATAAAAGGTAAGCTATGAACCATACCTTTTGCCCTCAATAATTTCAAGTCTCTCTAATTGAGATGGCCAAATCTCTTGTGCCATAAGTCAGAGTAATCACCGACCTCACTTCTCATAGCCAACTGAGCCAGATGAATCATTCTCAATAGAAAGTTCCGATTTTTCTCCATTTTTACTTTGGAATAAGGCGATTTCATTTTTACGGTCCCAAATTTTGCAACAGAAGTCTTCAAAATAAATTGCATACCCATGTTCTAGAAGTTGCCGAACACTCAACAAATTCTGCTTTAGATCAGGCACCAACATAACATCTTTGATAAATTTTGGACCGTCTTCAGTCTGAACAGCCACAGAGCCCTTACCTTTGCCTTGCGCTATGGAGCCATTGCCCATCCGAATTTTTGCTTGATCCGATGAATCCACGTCTCGAAATATTTTTGGGTCTGAAGCCATGTGGTTTGTGCAACCACTATCAATGACCCAAACATCATCATTTTCTCCTTGTGCAGTGTGGCAAGAATAAATCAACTCTTGTGAACTTTCTTTTTTTTTGGGAAAATTAGCCTGAGTATCATCTCGAGTTTGACAAAATTTTGCAATATGACCCTTCTTTTTGCATTTGTTGCATGTCTTATTTTTCCAGCATCTATCTGTGAAATGATTAGATTTTTCACAAATATCACACCACAGATTGGAACTGGACGTACCTCTTTTATCTTGGACTGGCTCCTTCTGTGTATCTCGCCTTGGAAAATCCCTTTTCTGAAATTTCCCATGAAACTTTGAATTCTTAGGCTTGAAGCTCAACTTTGACTGAATGCGCTCTCTATGGTGCTCCCTGAATTTCCTTCACGCTGCAATTTTCTTTCTTCGTGAGACTCCAATGAGCTCATTAGTTGCTGAACAGAGAGAGTAGCCAAATCTTTTGATTTTTCAATAGCAGCAACAATATACTCATATTTCTCAGGCAGACTTATTAAAATCTTCTCAAAAATCTTTTGATCATTGATCTCTTCTCCATAAGTACGCATCTGATTTACCACTTCAATTACTCTTGAGAAGTAGTCTTTTACCTTCTCATTCTCCTTCATTTGTAAATTCTGAAATTGCCTTCTCAGAGTTTGCAGCTTCACAGCAAGTACCTTTTTAGATCCTTGAAACTCCTCCTTTAACTTGTCCCATGCCTCCTTTGAAGTCTTCGCGCCAATGATCCACGAAAATATGTTATTAGCAAGACCTTGTTGTATCAGAAACAGGGCCTTGGCATCCGACATTTGGTCCTTAGACAGAGCTTTCTTTTGCTCTGCCATAAGAACATCTCCTTCTTCATAGGTCTTGTAGCCCTCCTCAACAACATTCCATAATCCTTCCGATAGTAGCAATGTACGCCTCTTGATACACCAAATATCATAATTCTCACCTGCGAACACAGGCACCATTGTTTGCGCCATTCCGACGCCTGGAACTGAAGCCATCTCCTTGGCTTCGATGAACTCCGATGTGCCGTGCTACATCGCTTTGCTGGACTCTAACCTGAAGCTCTTGATATCAGTTGTTGGTGCTACCGAGCACCTGTACTACTTGTTTGTTGGCTGTTGGAGAGCTAGAACAGAGGCACTATTGAAACAAAGTAGAGGAACAGAGGAGTTTACTAGTTATCAACTGGGTTTTCATTCACCGGAAGATCTCATGTACATATGTGAGGTACACCAATATTTATAGGACCTACCAACCGACTTACTCCCTCAGATTTTTACTCACGCACATGGGCTAGAACACACCAGAACACTCTCACAACTTGCACAAAAATCCTACTGCTATCTGCTACACATTTACTCTTCTTGTTGACTTTTGGCGCACCTCTAGAGATGTCTGTGTTGGCGGTGTTTATTACGCAAATTTTACCACCAACACCATTCAATAAAAGCCATCAAACAAGGGTAAACTGAACATTCTTTTATGTTAATGGCTCTCCACGAGTTTTGTTGGAATTTTTTAATGCAGGGAGCAAAATGGACAAATTCACAGGAAAAGGGGGCCAAAGCCCACCGGCCGGCCCAATCATAGGCCGGCCTGTCAACTCAGGCTCCCGCTGGAGTCCATCTTCCCTCCAGAGGCCTTTTGCAGCCTCCCAATATGGAATTCAATGCCAAGCCCAATATCAAACAACCTTCATTTTAGAACATGGGCTTTGGGCCTAAACTTGAAGGCCAATCAATCTCTGCCGACCCCACGCGACGACCGACCTTCTTACCACCATTAGGAGCTGATCAGAGCCGTCCAGGAGAAAGACGGTGGCTAACCGCCACAATCAGTGGCCGGCCGGCCACCCTACTAGGCCGGCCGGCCTACCTTGGCGCCCCCGCCACTCCATCTTCGGCTATAAGATGTGCACCGTCATGAGGACCTTATAAATACCCCTCTCGGCCACTGAAGCAACTCGCACCTTGATTCATACTTCAGTTAGTCATTTGGTAGTAGCGTAGCGCTGCTGGTAGTGAGTGAGTGAGAGGGAAGGAGAGCTAGAGGCCCCGGGAATGTCGGGACTCTACTTCTTCGTCACCTCGGGTATGCTCCTCGCCTGGGAGTAGTTTCCTTAGTCTTCCAGGCTGGGCAATATGTAAGGAGATTATTGGTCAGACAATAAAGTAAGGTATTCTGCTTTATTTATTTGTGGGTTTCAGGTATGCTTTAAATATATATTTACTTGAGTTATCCCTGATTTGCTCTTGACCCCACGGAGGATGGTAGCCACGAGTATGTGTGACAGGCATACCGGTCTCTGTAATCCACCACGTCCGGGTTATTGTTTTTAGTAGGGTTCTCAATAGCACCTAGTTCCCCTTAGTAGTTGAACCTAATTCTCGGGTTGCTGCTCTGGCATGCGTGTGCCCCGAAACGAATAATAGAGTAAGGACCTTACCAAGTTGCCTAGCTATATAACTCGTTATCATTAGATTGCCTGGCCAGAGGACCCTTTTTCTTACTGCTGAAACTCTGCTCCTGTGTGCCACCTTATACGGGTCAATCCTTCTAGTGTTTTGGGCTTTTGTGCACTGCTCGTTCCCTGTGGATTCGATACCTTAGGAATACTCTTAGGTGAAAGCTACTGCGGTATCCGTACGCTTGCGGATTAATTCTGTTAGGCCTTAGGACTGCCAACAGTCTGTACAGGCTCATCAATGTGCTGGACTGTTCTAGAATTACTTCTGGGCTAAGGAAATGAAGTATCTCCAACGGTTAATGCCCCGAGAAGTTTATGTATCGTACCGTATGTTAGCGTTGTGGAGCTTTGATCTATAGGTTTGAGTTATTTTGCTGACACTTTGCTAGCACACAATGCACATCACAAAGACAAATAGACTGTCAAGAGCAATGCATGAACTACTCGTACTCACAAATACAGTGTTAGAATGTAGCTGATGACATTAGCATTAGTGTACTACAAATTTTACAAATTAAATATAATGCAAGGAATCAAATTTGTATTGACGTTAATCAGAACAATCAGAACAACTCAGCTGAATCGCATTGCCGACAAGGAGTAGTCCTCGAAATTAACAGACTCCAGATTAGGGCACGAAAGTGGCATGATGATTCACTGAAATTATGGATACAGACAGTCATGTGCTTGCATTTTTTTCTGCTTCTTTTCTTGTTCACCAATATATACTCTTATTCTTTTTAATTAAATATATTAATCTGTAGGTTCTGTAAACAATACGATGTTGGTTTGTAACCTACAACCAGGTACATAATCCTCGGACTGATTAAAATAGATTCATCTCACTCAGGCTGTCCCTTCCTGACGCCCACCACCTTCCGATCTATCTGCATTTTTATCCCTCCTGATGATGCATGACACCACCACATGTACCCCAACATAGGCTAACACGGCGCCAACGAGCGCAAAAACAATGCCAGTAGTCTTCCACGATCTGCTAGAGCCAATTGCATAGGCTACTAGAAGGCCAAGCAGGTCCATCGCAATCGTCGTGTTCATCACCCTGATTAAGGGCCACATCATCTCCTGCAGCAGCGACTCCAGCAACAGAAGGATGATGACCACGACAGACGCCACAAAGGAGGTGGAGTTGCTGTAGAAGAAGCCCAGGTACCGGGATCTCCTATTGTCATGCATGACTGGTTTGCCAGCACCGTGTCCAGCGCCGTCGCTTTGCCAGACTCCACCGGGTGGTTCCAGGCCGGCCTGGTAGGTGACACTCGCCACTAGGATACCCAGCAGCATCAGGTACTTGCGCTTGGCATGTAACTTCTTTTTGTCTGCATCTTCTGCCACGGGAGGGGCAGATTGCTGCTGCGTTCTTGTCTCCTCCGTCACGCGGCCCTCCTCATCAGCAGTGCCTTCACCTGGTGAGCTCCTAGGTTCCACTTGCTTTCCTTGTTTCTTTTGGATGTGCAAAAGCGCACCAACCAGTGCTGCTAAAGATATCAGGACGAACGCCGCCAAAGCAAAGACGACAAAGGACGTTTTCAGATGCTGCGTGCTGCCGGCGGCATAGGCACCAATAAGGCTGAACATGCCGGCCGCCGTACAAACGGAAAGTGCATGGCTTCTTATGGCTGGCCTGTACAGGTTCTTGTTGATGAGCAGAATGATGAGCGCGATGGACAGCATGAAGCTCACCGAGTTGCAGTAGAAGAAAGCCAAGTAACGGCGTGGGAAGTTGTAGAGGAGGACCGGGTCGCCTGCGTGGTGCCCGGACGCGTCGTCCTTGACCCGGAAGCCGCCTGGCGGGGTCAGCCCGGCTTGGTAGGTGATGGTTGCCAGGAGGATCGCGAAGAGCAGCAGCCGCTTGCGCTTCTTCTCCACCGACTCGCTGTCATTTGTGGTCGTCCCGGCGATATCGTCATCCTCCAGGGTGAAAAACACGACATGGATCACCACGTAGACCAGGACGGCACCGGCCAAACCCATGGCGTAGATGGACGTCTTCATGTCCCGGCAGCTACCGACGGCATAAGCGCCGATGAGGCCAAGCAGGTCCAGGATCATTGCAGCCTCCAGTGAGTTGTGCTGATGCAGTGTCTTGCTACGGACAAGGATGATGGCAACCAAGGAGGCCACAAAGGCGATCGAGTTGCAGTAGAAGAAGGCCTTGTATCGCCTCGGGTTAGTGGTTAGGAGGATCGGGTCGCCGGCCATGTAGCCATCACCGTCCTCCTCCCAGAGGCCACCAGGCGGGTCCAGACCTGCTTGGTAAGTGATGGTCGCCGCAAGAGTGGCGAGCAGCAGAACAAGAGAGCGAGCTTTCTCCAATGCCTGAGCTCGGTTCTTCACGCCACTAACAAGATACAAAGAAAACAGAGTTGAGTTACAGTGCCGATTATTTGAAGAGGAGGAACAATGAAATGTTGGATGCATTGTCGGTACCTGCCACTGCCAAGATTTTGAGAACGTGGAGTTCCTTGCCTAAAACTGTATCGTCTCTTTTCTTCCAGCCAACTTAAGACTTTACCAGGGATGGCTTCCAGTTCTTCCCACAAGGAGTTCATTTGCGTTTCGAAATGATTCAGCATAAACAGTTGAAGGCCAATGCACACAAGGACGGCAAAGATGAGAGCGTTGACATAGATGGTAGTGTCGATCTCCCTGCAACTTCCGGCGGCATACGCGCCCAAGAGACCGACGAGCGCCAAGATGATGAATCCGTAGAGACGGAGTGGAATCCTTTTCTTCTCCTGCTCCTGCACAATGGTAAGAGGGGACAAAGGAGTACTTTTAATTAATAAACACAATAAATATATTGGAGGTTACTACTAATCACAAAATGTTGATTATACCAGACGGAGGACAATCAAAATTTGTATACAAACATAAAAATAGGTTTCAGCTGAAATTATTCCAATGTAATCAACATACATAAAAGGGACGTGCGTCCCTCTGAGACTTGGGTTCTTTCTCGGTCAATGAAAAACTAGCATGGCTGCCCGCGTATTTGCGTGGCTAGATTTGTTATACTATTTTAAAGTTTTTATTATCGTAAAAGTCTAATACAGTTTATTTTTATTATTTATTTTATACTTTTATTTATAAAATGATAGAAATAGATTGGAATATTGTCACCATCCGTCAATTGGAGTGTTAGATCCAATTGAGGGATCAAACTTCAATTCTATTGAATTCATTTCCTGTCACCTAGCCACGCACAAAATTTATTATACTATATGTTCAGTTAATAATATATAATTGGAGCTTTGATCTAACTATAGGATCCAACCAATCTAATTGGAGTATATCATGTGGTGTTCATCTATACAACTTCCAGGTTTATTATAAGTAGCATGTAAAAATAAATATTGTCACAACTGGCTAGCAAGGTAATTGTGAACTCATAGTGAGCAGGTAATTGTGAACTCATAGTGAGCAGGTAAGTATGGTGTAAGTATGTTAGAATAATAGATGAAAAAGGGGTACAATACAATGTCATTGCATAAGACATCTGAGTATATTTCGAAACTTTAAATGGCATCTTACCTTCTAAGATGCACGAATTTCTCCATAATTCTTGTTATTATTTTCTATTTTAGAATGTCACATAGTGCCCAAAGAGACCAAATTTTCTTTTAGAAGTGAGGTCGGTTCAAACGTGTCACACTAAAAAAATAACATATGTCATGGTAGAAAAAAATGGGTCTTGCTACAAATAAATCTTTTGAAAAAAATGTGTCAGACTAAAAATAAAATAATGTACCATGCTAGCTAAACATATGTTATTTTTTTATAACGATGTATTTAGAAATAGAAATTAAATGTATTTTAGATATCATTATTATTCCAGAATTTAGCTATTTTGGACTCATAATGGTATGGCATAGAAATAAGAATTAAGGATATTTTAAGTTATTTTTATAATCCAAAGTTAGTAATTTTTGGACTTATAATGGCGTGGGTAATTTAGAAATAGGTGTGAAAGATATTTTGGGTTATTTTTTATTATTTCAAATTTAGCTGTTTTTGACTCATAATGGCATGGTGAGTAATTTACAAATAGGTGTGAGTGGTATTTTTTGCTATTTTTTATTATTCCGAATTTAGCTATCTTTTAACTCTTAATGGCATGGTGGATTATTTACAAATACGTGTGAGGGATATTTTTTGCTATTTTTGATTATTCCGAATTTAGCTATTTTTTAACTCATAATGGCATGGTGAGTAATTTAGAAGCAGGTGTGAGGGGTATTTTGGCTATTTTTTATTATTCTGAATTTAGATATTTTATAAATATTTATAGGGGGTTTTGTGACTAATTTTTCATAATGGCAGTGGTGGATAATTTTCTCTTCTTATTTTCTCCGATTAACGTGAAAATTTCTTATTTTTTTCCGATTAACGTGGGAATTTCTTCGCCTTGAGAGCGAACGTGGTAGCTTCTTTTCTTGCTCAATTACATATATAATAGATTGTTTCATTTTCACATGAAGGGAATTTCTAGGTGTACATATAATAAATTCCAGCTTTAATACAAAAGAAATTATATTTAAATATGGGAAATTTATATCTACAAGAAACAAGATTCCGAATATTGTTCCAGCTCACCGTAAAAAGTTCCAACCTTACCAAAAAAAAATCCCATTTAAAAACTATTGAACAGAAGGTGAACATATTTAAGTGCTTTCCATTTTCACCTAAGAATGTTCCATATCCAAAGGAAAAAATATACATTTGTTTTGTTAGCAATGCGAGCCAGGGGCGGGCCTGCATGGGTTCAAAGGTATTCAAATGAATACCCATTATTTTTGGACGAAACATTTTATATAGACAATATATCTTATATGTATGTATGAAAAACAGAAATAAACACTAAACAAGCTCAATTCAAATCAAAAGAAGGCCACCTATTTTGATATGTTGATCATCTAGTACCTTTTGGTAGGGTTCTGGACTATGAAAAAATAGCTTTTACTTTGAGTTATCTGACACAACAATTTATCTGACTTATTTCGGATTATCTAGCTGACCCAAGTCAAACTATTTGGCAAACAATTTATCCAAATATCTTATTTAGAGGCTGAGCCGCAAAAAAAATAACTTTTACCAGCTTCGACAAAACAACTTATCCCAGTACAAAATAAATTACGGCTTATTGCACCTTATTGTTGTAAGTTGTTTTACTTTATTGGTGCTTGTAGGGCTTATGGCTTATAGGGCTATAAACCAAAGCAAAAGCATCAAGGTAAACCCTGCTAAACGAAGTCTCAATTTTATGAGTGTCTATAATTTGAGTTGTCAAAAAAATTTCGAATACCCATGGTCTAAATCCTGGGCCCGCCCCTGATGCGAGCAAGAGATGTGCAAGATCTTGTTAAAAAATAACTAGCAAATCTGATGCAATTTGTGGTCTGGGGAAATTAGATAATCTGGTTAAGAAATATAGTATGGGGGAAGGAATTGCGAGCTGTTGGGTGGAGAACTTGGGCCTCAAAATGTGCCGATAGAAATGAGGGTGACAATTATAGTTTGGCTGCAAGGTTTTTATACGGGACTTTACAGACTGAACTGAAAAGGCATAGATTATGGAACCTCACCAATTCTTTGCTCAATCGCAGTTTGCTGTCCAGCAGCAGCACAATGATGAGCAGGGACGTGACGAAGGTCATGGAGTTGAAGATGAAGAAGACCTTGAGGCGTGCGTCCTGGCGGCCCTTGAGGACGGCGTATCCCGGCCGGTGGCCAGCGTCGGAGTTGTTCCAGAAGCCTCCTGGTACGCTGAGGCCGGCAAGGTACGTGACGCTCGCCGCGAACGTGGCAAGCAGCATCAGCATCTTGCGTTGCTTTTGGAGGTCCTTGTGCCGCTCCTTTTTCTCGAACTCGGCATCCGTCTCCGTGACCGTAGCCCTCAACATTTGTGCCATGACATAGACGGCGCAGAGGATCACCAGGACAATAGAGTAAATAGTTGTGAACTTATCGCGGCAGGTACCAGCGGCATAGGCCCCCATGAGGCTGAACAAGTCCAGCACCATGACAGTGCGCAAGATCAGAAGTGGCGCCGACGTCCTGGCCTTCTTCTTCTCATGGAGGACGGCCAGGATGAGGATGAGCATGATGACTACCAGAGAAGAGGCGAAAGCGATGGCGTTGGTGTAGTAGAACGCCCAGTACCGACGGTAGCTGGTGTCACGGATGATGGGGTCGCCGACAAGACGGCCGGAGGCTTCGTCGGCGTCCTGCCATACTCCGCCGGGGGGGTTGAACCCAGCGGTGTACGTGACCGTGGCCACCAGCGTAGCCAGTAGCAGGAGGTACTTGTGTAGGTTGTACTCCCACGGGTCTGTGGACGCCATTAGTCCCATGCCGCTTCTCGTGGATGTCTGATGTACTCTTGGGAATGGGATTTTTATAGGCGGGGTTTGAAGAAATAAATTTTGACCCCGCGCTCGTCGTGCGGGCTAGCCAGCACAACCGACAACAGCGACGACTTGATCCTTAGGTCGTGTAGGGCAACTTTAACAATGTGCGCTGAGCTCATGTAGGGCAACTCTTGGAGAATGATTGAGAATACTGTATAGCATTAGAGAAGGAGGACGAGTCAATAATTAATATAAGTCTTCTCTAGTCTCTGGTCATAAGGTACGGGTGGTCCAGTTCACAATTGTTTGGAGTCAACACAAACCACTTATTAGTCTTCAACTAACTTGTACTGCCAATTATTTTCACATTTATTTAAGTGGAAGGAGTAAATTACAAATTGGTTCGGCCTGCAGTGTCTAGCCTTACCCCAGAGGCCCAGACACACCGATGACTTGCCTACCTATAACAAACAAAATAAAAGCAACCTCTGACAGGTTCATTTCAACTGCTCATGGGCGACAAATGTTGGTATTGGGACCATGGCATGTAGTACTGATTGGTTGTCGAATATGCTACCATTCGGTTTGGTCCATGGTTTTCACACTGTCAGGATGATTGTCCCATGAAATCCTTTGCGCATTGGTTCGCCAACATATTGTTGAATATTGTACCATCCGGTTTGGTCCATAGTTTTCACATTACAAGACTATTGTCCCGTGAAATCCTTCGCCGATCTGTTTTCACAACCGCAGCTACTCATTCGTCAAACTCTCATCCTACAACATCGGAATCAGGTAATTCAGCCTCAGAGAATGGAGACATTCAACCAGCATTCTTGACTGTAGAAAGCCGGGAACAAGGTGATGATCTGCTATTGTGTGCACTTGATAACATAGCACGCAATTGCCGTGTGGTTGGGTACTCTGTGTTCTTACACGGTAGTGAATGTGCCATAAGAAAGTATACACGACGACAATTACAAAGACACATACAAACAGGGATTCGATTACTTGCTTCGTAATTCAAAACTAGTAGTTATCTGGCATGGATGTTGGGCAAAATATATCTATTTGGCATGGACATATGGCACCCAATTCCCTTGAGAATGAATGTAGAATTTGATATCTGTATTCGGATGAGCTCCATCCCTTATCTTTTGGCATATCTCCTTGTTCGGTGGAGGAGCCAAGCTCGACATGTTAATAAAAATACTCCTCGGCACGGTATTCTTGAAAGATAGCAGTAGCCTCACAAGTTCCACCTGATGTTCTTCTCCCCTGAAGTCATGGATCTCTACCACCTCTAATGAGTCAAGGGCAGTGTCAGTCCTTAAACTCCCTCTACGACTGCAGGGACAGCCTGGCACGCATTGAGAACTCTCCTGGACAGGGAAACGAAAATGATAGTGCTAAGGTTTATTGTCATATAGAATGCTCGTAAAATGCACGGAGCAAATTGGCTATACTGTAATCATTATATCTTCAGTTATCATATCAAAAAGAAGAGCTTGATTCATTGGAAGCTTACCGTCAACGGCAAATAAACCACAAGTCTCCTAAGACCAACTGATTTCCTGAGAAGATGCAAGACACTTGGAGCGGAGGCATGCCATTCTGCCGTCAGGTTTAGTGTTAGAAAATTGCAATGGGCAAGCTTCATCGTGGACCTCAGAAAGCTCTTATATCCCTCACCCTGCATGCATGTCAAAACAACACAATCCAGACACGTCATAAAATCAACAAATAAGTCCCAGATAAGAAAAAAGTATGAAATCGATGAGCGCACCGGCGGAACAAGGAGATCTAGCTGTAGCTCGTCGATTGTAGTGAAGTGTCGCATAAGCACAGTCATCACCTGAGGGCTTCCATTGACCGACAGCCGTCGGAGGTGGCGTGCAACCTCGGCAGGCCGCTGGTGTTGTGGATCATTGGCATCATGACAATTTACCTCAGGGGTCTTAAGGCCAGCAACAGACACCTTCACGAGCTTAGAAAGCGAAATCTCCTCAATTGACGGGGTGTCCACCACTAACCGGCGGGAGTTTTCGACATCGAAACTTAGCTTCTTCAGCGAGACAGAACGTATTGCAACGTCAGACATGGTAAGCAGGATGATCCCCATCAGCTGGAGCTCGAGCAAGCACGGGCACCTAAACGACACAACTTTCTCCAGGTTGCGGATGTCAATTCTCGCCTGCTGAATCCTCAAGATCCTCAAGGCTGAGAACGTGCCGGTCAAGGGAAGCCGGAGCTGCCGGAATCCATGTCCGATACTGAGCTGAATCGCGGTTGCCCTCACACAGATCGGAAGGTCGAGATCCTCCTCCACTTCTTGCTCCTTGTTCGCCGATTCTGGACGCCAAGGGAGGCAGATATAGATTTCGCCGGCGACGCGCTGCGATGCGAAGCGTAGCCAGCGAGCTACGCGGGCAGCAGGGACCCGGTATGACAAGCTGAACATTGAGATGCCAAGGACGCGGAGTGTCGGGGCCGAGTTGCCGGCAAGGACGCCGTCGACGACGTTGGGGATGGATCGGTTTCGGACCAGGCCATTGTCGCAGAGGACGAGCTCGGGGAGGTGCGCCCAGACGCGGCGCCAGCGGCGGGACAGAACGCTTGTCCGCGCGGCGGCGGGGACGGAGCCGAGGCGGAGGAGAATTCGGTGGAGGACGTCGTCCGGGAGACAGCTGATGCGGTCTGCGTCGTGTCCGCGTTGGCGGTGGCGCTTTTCCATCGTCGGGATCCAATCCAAAAGTGACTTGTGAAGAGGACGAGATTTGATTAGGGTTTTGTCTGTAGGACCTTCTATATCCTGATCGTCCGTTAATAAAGCGTAGTTTGGGCCTTACATATGTCCAATATTCCCTGCCATACATTGTGATTCATCATCCTATATATTGCTTTGTACAACGTCATGTATAATATGTCAATTTCTTAACATCCCGAAAATAAAAGATTCACAATCCAGGATGAACTTTGATCCCCAAATATTTTGCATTGTACTTTCCGGTTGATCTGTAGCTGCGGGTTCGGCTCATGCCGTGCATGCATGTCAGTAGCGTTAAAACTTAGGCGAAACAAAATCGATTTATGAACAATAACAATAATAATCCATACAAATAACTGAATCAGTTTTATGTTAGAAACTAGTCTGAAAATGTATGAACAGTGACTAATGCTAGAACATGCAAGATCATATATGGTTATTTCGAAATTTTATCAGTTACCACTTTTGTTCAACAATATATATATCATTGATTGTTCCACAAAAGAAACACATCAAGAAGTAGAAATAAAATATGAAACATAAAGTTCAGTCATCTAGAAAATTTTAAATGAAATTGCAATAGGTCAAATACGGTTCAAGGCATACATGTATTGAATCTAGCACATCCAGGGATTACGTCCTTTGTGCTGTTACCAATTCGGCCCGTAGACATCATGATGTTAAGGAGACAGGAGAACCCTTGCCCTTGGTGACCACATGTATCATTCGAAGTGCAAGACTCATGTATATACGTGGCACCCATAGCTTCCATTCAACCAACCATGGAATTCAACCGTTGTATCACAGTGAGAGAAACTTGCAATTTTCTTGCATGTCTCCACGCTCAAGGAGCCAACAAGAGGTGATGCATGAATGGACACTCTTTTGGGGATAAACTTCCAGCTAAGTAGAGCTCTTAAGAAATCCACCTCATCTTTGTCTTCTCTGAAGCAACTGATGTTTACCTCTTCAAGGGAATTCAGGATGATGCCTTCAGAACTCTTATTCTCTGACAGACCACAGGGGCAATTATAGGCCTCATGCTGAAAAATGAGAAAAAAAATAACCATTAAGTAGGCAAGTCTTGTCTCTTAACTCCTAACTGCGTCATCTCAAAAAAAAAAAAAACTCCTAACTGCGTTATATATTCAAGCAACTCACTTTGTGCCGCTAATCTATATATCAACAAATACACAGAATATAATCGTTTCTGCTCTACTAAATGGGAATGGAAAAAATTGTCCCTGTCATGATAGTGGGACAGGACATTGCATTCAACAACCTGCATGCTTTTTGTCATTGTAGGTACACACCAAACGAAGGAACAGATTGGAGCAGAAGAGGCGGAATAACTTGGTGCTTGTTAGCTACAACAGAAAAATGACAAATCGATTCATCAAGCTGCGAGAGCTCGGTTCTAAGACAAAGAAAAGCAATCCCCTGATCCTTGAAGTGTTCCAATGAGAGAATGAGTATGATGCCGCTTGTGAAGCTGTCTATTAAGGAGCTGCAGATCTGACTTGGTCTCATGTAGATGATGCTGTTGTTGAAAGTCTAGGGCTTTGGGGGAGTAATTTGCCAAGGGTTGCTGCTGCTCGTGGCAGAATGCCTACCCCTGCATCAAGGAAAAGAAAGAATCATCCCAGGACTGCCCCACCTGCACCAACCCATGAAGAAGCTCTTGACCGTGGAGATGAAGATTTCGATGAACAAGATGTTGAGGAGGCTCTGATTATGAAGAGGACGTGATGGATGAGGATGAGGAGGATGGGGGACATGGAACTTAGAAGTGGAGGGGCCTTCCATGTGGATGGAGACTTAATTTAGAATTGTGAAATGGATGTGTTTCTGTTATGAACTACTTTTATTTCAGATTGAGACCTGAGACCTTCAATTATCTATTGTGTGATGTAATAGGCAGCTACCTTGAGAACTTGTTTAATCAGTTGTTGTTCTGGTTTAGTTACTTACTTCCCTGTCATATGATTACTGGTTGTTGTGGTTTACAAGTGATTGGATGATGTAAATTCAGTATTTTACAACTTCCTTTATGGGTTCGCAGGGTGCTGCTGCGTGGAAAGGGTCAAGAAGATGCCAAGAATCAGTTACATATGGACAAGTGATTTCTGCATTATATTCTGTTTATGCACTTTAAATGCTATACTTTCATGTACATTATGTACCTAGTTGTGCTGATCAGTCCAAGGGGACGTGGACGATCAGCGAACTGATCCGACTAACCGCCCCAGTCGGACGATTAATCAAGCAAGTCGACTGATCAGTCCCTGGCAACCAAAATCGATCAGCCGACCTGAAAACGTGGATCTAGAATTCTGATGTCAAAATTAAGTGTGGAGAACTTATTTAATAGAGTACATCATTACAGACATCTTATTGTCTCTTGGTAACTTAAAAATACACAAATTTATGCACAAACCTGTACTTTGCATTTACAGTTCAGAACAATAACGAAATAAATTTTCATGCATATTATAGGTCACAGTGGTATAAACTGCTAAACAGTAGCATGTATCTACATATGATAGGTCACATTTCTGTAACAAAACAAAAACAATATAATACCTCAGAGCCAAGCAACTGAATATCCAGCCTTCTTATACCATCACATATTCTAAGGAGATGCAACACAATAGACTCAAATTCATGATATTGTGATAGCAATATTATTCTCAATGTCTTGCACCCTGGAAGTTGCATTGTCTTCACAAAGTTCTGATAATGGATAGGTTCCTGCCAAGAGATCACAAGAACATGGCAAAAGGAATTTGTTATCAATATATGTCGTCGTAAGAAACCCAAGTAACTGAGGCGATCAGTAAGGATTGGTTGTTTTTGTAGTAGCAGACACAAGACCTAGACACCAAGGTAGGAGGTACTTTGCAATGGCATAAAAAAATCCCTAAAGGACTATTGCGAAAATGATAATGCACACAAAGAAACTGAATACCTGAGGAATTTTGACACGGAGGTTCAGCTCGTCGACCGTCTCAAACCGTTGGAGCAAATCTGACACAGGCCCAGCATCTCGCGGATCACCATCAAACAGGTTCGCTTCCAATACCCTCAGATGGCGCCCGACCTCCATGATGTGGTCAAAGCGCTGGTCATAGCAACTGCGCCAGATCACCTCCACCAGCTTTGGGGCAACGATGTGTGTGGTCTTGAGGGAGCTGTTGCCATTGTAAACCCTGTAGTCATCAAAGCTTCTGAAGGTCTCAAAGCGGACAAGCTTGGGCGCCTCAACAATGAGCTTGCCACATATTCTGATGCGAAGCTTGAGCCACTCAAGTGAGCTGGAGCGTATCGAGAGGTCTTGAACGCCTCTGGACTCCCCCAACCCACCCAGGGCCAGCTTTTGCAGCCGCGGGCACTGCAAGGAGACGATGCGTTCCACATCCAGCTTGGTGAAGTCAAAACAGGCGATGCTCAATACGCGCAGCGCCTCAAATTTGCCTGTCGGAGGGATGGATGGCTCTAGGTTCAACTGCGAGAGGCGGATGTGGATGGCAGTGGCCTTCTCGCAGACCGGCAGCTGGAGTTCCTGCCCTTTGTCGTAACGCTGCCTTTCGTCGTCCGCGTCGCCTATGGAGAGGCGGAGCACGCCAGCCAGGCGCTCGGAAGAGAATCGCAGCCACGGGGCGACGCGCGCGACGGTGACGTTCCATTCGTTCACGACTTGGATGTCCAGGCGGTTCAGCTCCGGCTCGGCGTAGGCGTCGAGGGCGGCGTCGACGACGCCGAGGATCGAGGGCGTGTTTGGAGCCCGCTGCATCGAGTGGTCCGACAGGTAGATCTCGCGGAGATGCGTCCAGATGCGGCGCCACCGGCGAGCGAGGACTCTGGTCCGCGCGGCGGCCTGGGTGCAGCGGAGGTGGGTGAGGATGACGGCGAGGACCTCGTCCGGGAGGGCGCTGATGCGGTCGACGCCGTCGGCACCGCCGCCGTCGGCGTCCATGACGGTGAGCAAAATGGAACCTGCGCGCCCACGACACGATTCAGGGTGCACCTGGTTCAATCGCGACGGGAAGGTTTAGTACCTGCACTCCGGCGGGGAGCAGTCGGTGGATCTCGTCGTCTCTCCTTCGACTCCAGCGGCGGCGTGGCAGTTCTCGTGTGTAGCGGCGGTGGTTGGTGACGGCGCTTTGGGGGCTCGGGAGAAGAGGGTGCGTGCGGTACTTGGGCTGGGAATGGGAAGCGCGGCGGCGTTCAGCCCACTGTAAACTTGATCCAGTTAGCCTATGTATATTCGGGCCCATGCTGTTTATGGCACTCCAAGCCCAGGAAGGACCGGAGGCAGACCAGCAAAGCCCCCAAGCTTGGAGACTACAGCAGGATCCTGGCTCGTTAAGTGCTAGAGTTTTGAAAGCGGTGTACTTCCCACATGGTGAGTTCCTGGACGCTCAAATTGGCTCATCACCCTCGCGTATTTGGCGCTCTATCATGGACGGAAGGGAAGTGTTGAAGCAGGGTTTGATCCGAAGAATTGGTAATGGCGAGACCACAAATATATGGTCAATGGATTGGATTCCTTCGGATGGGTTGAGGAGACCTGTGAGGTGCAGTCAAGCTGATCCCCCCCAGATGGTCAATGAGCTAATAGATATGACTATGGCATCCTGGAATCGAGAGAAACTCCAACAATGGTTTACTCCAATTGACGTGGAGGCAATTGTTAACATCCCGTTGTGCACTAGACGGCAGGAGGATCATTGGGCTTGGCATCATGAGAAGAGTGGAGTGTTCTCTGTCAGGTCTGCATATCGAATGCTTGTCACCAAGCGTTCAATGGAAAACAGAGCTGGTAGATCAAATGTCCGGGCTGCGGAAAAAGAATGGACCACGTTGTGGGGAATTAAGGTGCCATCTAAAATTCGCGTGTTTCTGTGGAGATTGGCGAGGAGTTCGCTACCATCCAAGGATGTCCTTCATCACAGACACATGGCGGACAATAATGTGTGCTCCTTATGTGGTGAAGTGGACTCGTGGAGGCATTCTTTGATTGAGTGCCGCATGGCGAGATGTGTATGGGCACTAGAAGAGGAGGCTGTCACAGAACATATGAGTGAAAACTCAGAACAGGATGCCAAGAGGTGGCTGGTGTCGATGATGTGCTCTCTTTCTCCAGAAGAGCTAACGAGGGTTGCAGTCAAGCTGTGGGCGATATGGTACGCTCGGAGGAAGGCTATTCATGAGAACATCTACCAGAGCCCTCTATCGACACATAGTTTTGTGTCAAAATTTCTATCTGACTTGCAACTGACTAGACCACCAAGGGTGGAGCGAGTTCCTGATCAAGGGACTCCCCCTCGCTGGATTCCTCCACCAGCCGAGTTGATGAAGATTAATGTTGATGCTGCTTTATCGAAAAATTCCAGCGTTGCTTCGGCGGCGGCGATTGCCAGAGATGCGGTGGGCAACTTCGTGGGTGCGTCTGCTGTGGTCCTCGAAGGGATCACTGATCCTGAGACGATGGAAGCGATTGCATGCAAGGAGGGACTGGCGCTCGCAAGTGACTTGGCCATACAGAAGTTCAGATTGGCGTGCGATAATGCAAATGTTATCAAGAGCTTGCGAGAGTCAGGCATGGGCGCTTATGGGCATATTGTTCGGGAAATCAAAGCTAGGGCTAGGGATTTCACTGTCTCGGCTTTTGTCCATGAGAGTAGGGATTCGAATGTTGATGCTCATATATTAGCAAGGAGCTCAATTTATTCTTCGCTAGGCAGACATGTATGGTTTTTTGAGCCGCCTGAAGGCATTTGTATCACCTATGACTCCCATGATTAATAAAGATAGGTGCTTTTGATGCTCAAAAAAAAAAAATCTTTCTTCGTCGACGTCTCTCAAAAAAAAAAATCTTTCTTGGTCGACCTAATGTGCCGTGCCGCGCCACTTGCTGGCGCCGACGTTTATCTCCGACGAGAAGAAATAGGAATTGTTCCCATGATAACCATTCCCTTCGTCAAAAGAAAGGTTACCATAGAATCGTGAAATTGTTCCAGTCAAAAGAATTGTTACGATAAAGATCTAAAATTGTTCTAGAAAAAAACCTTTAATGTTCTCGATGAAGAGGATGCGGACCGCAGATGCATCGTGCGGCGCCAGGCAGAGGGGAGAGAGGGCCCCAGTGGTGGGGCGCTGGGCGGAGTGGAGACGGGATTGTGGCGGCGTGGCACTTGGCGGAGGGGAGGTGGGCAGTGACGGCGCGGCGCCGAGTGGAGTTGTGGCGGGGCCGTGGCCAGCGGGGACTCGAGGAATCGGACGAGTCTTGTGCCAGTAGCTTAAGGAAGAAGAAGGTTCTGATAGCCATCTGATCCGTGCTAATCTCAAAAGTGGATGCTCCACAGGCTGCCAGCACCCGAAGTGCTAATCGGAGGATTCACTTTGATATTGGTGCGCAAAATAAATCGTGCGGCGTTGCCTTTTGTCTTCCTTCATCTCTGTCCACCCCGTGCGCCCACCGGCGCACGACCCTTCTTGAACGCAGCCCCACTCGCCCCGACATCACGCCGCCCCACGGCGCGCCCAGCTGCCGCCGTGAGGGCTCCGCTCCGCCGGCCTTCTCTCCGCCCAATGCCGCGCCCGGCTGCGCTCCGCCCGCGCCCGCACGGCTGCGCGCCGCTGCCACCATTGCGGCACCACTCGAGCTCGGGCAGCCGCGCGCGAGGAGATTTCCCGAAGGTGAGCCTAGGCAATAGCTAGAACAAAGATTTTTATTTGTTGGAACAATTCATTATGTTACATTGGAATAATCTATTCTTTTCGTTGAAACAATCGCTTCCTATGTCTGGAACATTTGCGTTCATGGCATGGAACATCGCTTCATTCTCATAGGATTAATCACTTCCAATGGCTGGAACATTTGTGTTTATGCCGCGGAACATTTGCGTTCATGGCGTGGAACATTTCATTTTGGAAGGCGAAAGGCAGTGGCAGGGGACGCGCGACGCCCAGGGAGGGCGCGGCAGCGCGACGTTAGCAGTGCAGGGGCCACATGGTGAAGACTATGCTGTTCGCTCTGTGGGCATGCGTTCCCTTCGGTGGGCTATTTGTTGGGCTGAGTGCCCAGGTGCTACATGATCTCTGGGTGTTTGTATAGGGAGTCCCGTTCAGTGATGAACGTTGTTGAGTTTGGCGTCAAATCTGGACGTTGTTCACCCCAGCGTCCTTCCTAGATTTGAAAATACATGAATAGAGTCATAGAGAATGGTATCATTGTACAAAGTTTGGAGTTGTAATGTATCTCGTGCAATAAGATAAAAAAGTTGAAAAAGTGTCCTGCAACATCTAAATCCGAGAGTTGAAATGTGTTGTGGCTAAAACCTCATGTGTGCTGTAGCAAATTTTAGTTATTTATATGGCATAGCATTAAATTTAGAAAGAAGCTAGTAGGAAGCTTCGGCGTCGTAATTTGGGGCGCGAAGTTTCTCCTGGAGACAACAGAAGCATCCAGCAAGAGCAAGGCGCGCGATCGGCGTGTAAAACAAGGGAGCTGAGACTGAGAGCGGACTTCTCCATCGTCTCTTCTGCCTTCCTCGTATCTAACATAGTAGTACATATTTAACGTTCTCCGCCTTCTCGGTCTCGTCTTCAATACTTCTGAGCTGAATGAAGAACACGAAGCCGCTAGCAAAGCAGTAGCCGCCACGTCATTTATTTTTCTGGCCGGCGGCAGCCATGCATAATAAAGCACGCCCTCTCCTGCTCCTCGCCGTCGCCGTCGCGTCGCTCGGTGCTGCCATGGCAGGTGACGACCCCCCGGCATTCTGGAACTTCACCTGCTCGGCCAAGGGGAACTACACCGACGACAGCCCGTACGGGAAGAACCTCGCCGAGCTCCTCTCCACGCTGTCGACCCCGCCTCCGGCGACTGTCGACAACTGGTGGTTCCGCAGCCGCACCGACGGCACCGTCGGCCAGGCGTCCGGCCTCGCCATGTGCTTCGCGGACTCCGACCCCGACCGCTGCCTCAACTGCCTCGCCGTCGTGCTCCCCAAGTACCACGCTTTGTTCCCCATGTGCGACCACAGCCGGGACGTCGGCCTCCTCGGCTCCGATGGCTGCGTCATCCGCTACGCCGGCGAGCCATTCCTAGGCACCGCCGACTCCGCCGCGAGGCTCGTTCTCCGCTCGACAAGCTTCGGCGACGCCGTCCTAGGAGCCGCCAGGAACGAGGCGCGGCGGGTGCTGCTGACCCGGCTCGCGGAGAGCGCCGGCGGCGACGCCCGTCGGTTCGCCGCCGGGAGCCAGGGGTACAAGGACGCCGTCCGGGGACGTTGGCTGGTGATGTACGGGATGGCTCAGTGCACGAGGGACCAGCCGCCGGGCGAGTGCGCCGGCTGCCTCGTCGACAACCTCGCCGCGATGTACAGGGATGGTAGCGACACCAACAGCACGGTGCTGCCTCCGTCATGGGGTTCAGCTGTTATCTCAGGTACCAGGTGGACGAACCCATCGACATCGCCGGGATGGCTGTGCCACCGGAGGCACCACCGTTGACTGCCAAGCCTGCTCCGACAGGGTCTGCGCCTGATCCGCCGGTCAGCAGGACACCATTGGTCGTCGCTCTGGCTGCGGCTGCGGCCGTCACGCTCTTCAGTGGTGGTTAATCATGTGACGATTGCAGGGGTGCTTTGATGTACTCTCAACGCACTCATGGTCACTAGGTGTATGCTCGTGTGGTGCTATGGGCTTACATAAGCTTAATACACAAGAATCTTATCTTATATATTTACTAATTGGAGGCTTCTTCTGAGGCCTCTACGTTAATCGGAAGAAAATGCTAGAAATTCTCTCAAAAAAGCAAAACATCTGATCGTACAAATTAAAGTAAGATAAATAATAGCCTTTAGATCTAAAATGATCTAAATTACCCATCTATGCCATTACAAAAAAATTAGTCAAAAGAACCCCTAACACTTATTTATAAATTACCCATCATGCCATTATGAGTAAAATGATAATTTCAGAATTATAAATAATCTTATCTTATATTATAAATAATCTTATTTTATGAGTCCTCCAATCTTGAGAAAACATATGAGTCGGAATTACGTATCTAGGATTTGTGAAAAAGGAGCTGTAGCCAAGCACGAGTCCTCAGAAGCCACGCTGCCACCAATCCGGCCTGACATACGAGATCAAAGCTGCTTATCGTCAGGGTTGCTCAGATCGTTCTCCTCGCTGAGGCCTGCAGGGATATGGTCGATTTCTTACCCGGGGTTCTCCCATGTCAGTTGACACCGTCGTGAATCTTCTCTCCAAGGAGACCGTGCTCGAGGAAGGCAAAACATGTCCATGGCAAAGGGAATTCTGTTTGTGATGGCGGAGGTCAAATGCGTAGGTATCAAGAGCGTCCTACGGCATGAATCAGAGGTTGATGAGGAGCTGCATGGACATAGAGATCGGTGTGGAATAGGCCGAGTTGCAGTTTGACGGCAGCAGTTACGTGAACTCAAGCGAAGGACGATGATTAGGAGTAATTGTTTTATCTGAAATCTGAATATCGTGGAGCTTTCACCGTGTTTGAAGATGGCAACAGAATATTATGGTGAGCATGATCTAGGGCACCATGATTGTGTGGTCCAGGAGATGCAGAGCTGTAGCAGGCTACATCTGTTTCCTATTACCTCCTGTGGATACAGGCTGCAGGTAGACCATAGTACATCATGATGGACGAGAGCAAATGTCAGGGAAGGAAACATGAACATGTGGTTTGGATGCATGCTAATAGATAGAACAACTATAAATCAAGGTTGGCATGCAAGACCTGATCTGGATTGATCGAAGAAGCAATGCCTTGCTCAAGCAAAATCAGTGCAAGACTAGATTTGCAAGAAAACAGAGCATGGAATTCTGACAAAGAAGAATCTCCTACATGAAGGGGGGAAAAACTGAAAATATAATGGGACATGACCAAAAAAGGTGATTTTTTTCCCGTGCTGACCAGTTAGAAAACCTGTAAAAAGAAGACATCTAAGGTACAACGAAATTTAGTTTACAATGTTTAGTTTCAGCCAGTGGAATTCCAGCCATCAGAGTAAACCAATCTAGGAATCAAGCATTGTTAATATGTATGAAGAGATAATACGATGTTTATATATGCACCAGTACGTTACTATTTGCATGGACAAAACTAATTGGGCGCCTTATATTCTGATGTGGCTGTTTTTTTCTTGAATTTCATCCATTGTGTTCTTCCACTTCAATGGAGCAGCTAAGATCTCAGGGTTCCAGTATGCTACCCTGATTTAGAGACGTCGCTGGTACTTGGAGCACCTTAGGATTGTGACGGACGCAGGGCCAGAAGCTATCTGGGCTACAGAAGTTGAAGATGATATATAGTGTATTCAATATTTATTGGACGCCCAGGTCCGATGAAAGAAAAGAAGCAAAAAATCAGTCACACAAGCATGAACAATATAAAGCACCCTTTGAGACCTTTGACAAAAATAAATATAGAACTTTTAAGAGACAATAATCTGAGAATATATAGACGTTATCACATAAATTTTTTTAACCACCAAAGGTTATCTAAGTGAATTTGAACAACTTGCTTGGATTTGAGGGAGAGGTCTATTGGTATAGGAGTAGCAGCAAAATTTTTCATATGATAATGCCTGCTTTAAGTATATGCATATATCTTTGTTTTTTATCATTTAGAATTTATCTGTAAATGTACAAAACAGTGAAACACAAAAGCTCATCAGTGGATAAAAATGGACCCAATTTTGATGTGCCGTGATTTCAAATGGGCATTGCAATTGTAGTATCAAATGCAGCCATCAGACTATGCAAAATCGAGGTACTATATGTGAAGAAATTCAAAGAGAAGGATTGCAGTGACATGTCACTAATGCATCTGTACAAATCAAACACCTTTTTAAATTATACTTATTGTTAGACGTAGATAAGAGAGTATCCATATGTAAATCAAGATAATATGTTTAAATAAAAGGACAAGGAAGGAGTCAATCAGTTGTTTGGTTAGTTTCAAAAGTTTGAAAGGGACACAGTACTATATGGCAAAAATGTGAATATCTTCGGTGGTTTAAAATGTTTAAGCCTCCAGTTCAATCAACCAAAATAATTATGAAGCACTTCTTATATGTTTTTCTCTAAATGAATTGTTTTTCCTATGTAATAGTTAGACGCATCATCTATGGTTACTAGCCCGTGCAGGAGCACGGGTTAATGGTCTAGTATATTTACTAATTGGAGGCTCCTTTTGAGGCCTCCACGTTAATCGGCGAAAAGTCTTAGAAATTCTGAGACAAAAGCAAAACATCCGGCCGTCAATTTAGAAGCTTAACATTCCGTAACCACTGGATCTCATGCGATCCTTTCCACATCTCATGTAGAACTCCTCTCTACCCAAACGACGATTAAAACAATCAGATAGATTGTTTCCGTCACGTGGATCGCGGAGCGCCGGCTTCAGGGCGTCGTCAAGCCGATAAGGTCAAGGAGCGACTCCGGCAGACGGCCGCCAGGAGCCGGGCTTGGTACGGCCGTGCCCATAGCGATCAGGCCGTAGCTGCGAGACTCCACGCCACGTAGACGACCTCCTCAGCTTGCGGCGGCGGCACTGCGCCAACAGAGGAATTCGGCGAGTCTGACTGGCCATGGCAGACGACGCAATCGTACTGATTTGTGTACATGAACCGTGCTGCTTCGTGCCAGGATTTGTACCTGTGCAAGGCGTGCAAGCCCAGGCTGGAGTCGCAGGCAGGACACCTTCCCCATTTGCCTCACCTGTCATAGATTAGGTCCATGGCGTCTCCATCTGAGTTTTTTGCCAGGTCGTAGATTAGGTCCAGTTAATCCAGTTCGTTCTGCTCTTTGAGGATATTTCATCTGCACTTGATCGAGTTCCTATTCTTTTTGGGTACAACTGATGCATTGTTTACTGGAGTGGGGCATGGAGCAGCAGTTGCATGCACATCCTACGGTTCACAGGTGCAGTGCAAGGGATGATCAAAGTTTTTCGGTTCATGTATCCTTTCCATCTCGAAGATACTGCCTATCAAAATATTAAACACTACTCCAGACCAGATCAATAGCGCATAAAATCTATGGTGGTCACGCAGACAAAAGAACCTCTACGGAGAGAAAAAGGTGAGTGCCTAATACAAGTTCGTATTTCCTCAAGGCTCCCTTCAAATTATACAAGTGATGTTACTATAACTCTGGGAAATAATTTAAAGAAATTCAAATATTTAAACTTATGTATCTTGAGCATGCTTGCAATTTAATTTGCATGAGAACCAAGTTACTAACTGCTAATTATTCAAAATATTAGAGCAAGCATGCTAATTATCGAGTATTTGAGCATGCTTGCAATTTTGCAAACAACAGATGCAAATTTGTAGAGCATACTGCTGAAAGGTATAAGGTAATCTAGCTAGCTGATTACCTAAACCTTCAAAATAAAAAATGTGCATCATAGATATTTTTAGATAAAGGGAATTTATTTCATCAAGCAAATGAAAATATCCCGGCCTCCACATCACTTGATGTATTTGGCCGTTCATTATTACAATCCTCAACTATGTGTAGACTCCGTCTATCACATAGGACAAAAGACAAATCACTAAACAGTTGGTACAAGAATAGCAAACAGTTCATCAACGTAACCTATTGCTAAACTTCCACCCATGTTTGGCGAAGATATCCAGCGTCACCGTCTCCAAAAGGCGGCATGCCTTTAGCATGGAAGTTCTTCCTTCCTCCTTTTGGAACAATGACCAAGTTCTTATCCAGTACGTGGCCCTGTAAATTACCTGCATAGGAGTTAGAATAGCAATTTTATCGAAAACAACATCATTGCGGCCTCGCCATAATGCCCAGCATATAGCGGCGATTCCCACAAGCATTTGTCCTTTATCCTTAGGTAGAAACCCATCTATCCAATTACCAAACATGTCAGCGACAGAAATAGGTGGTTTAATACCAAAGGATAGTTCTATCAACATCCAAATTAATCTAGTAAAACTGCAATCGAAGAAAAGATGTTGTATAGTCTCCAAGTTACTACAAAAACAACATTTATGATTTCCATTCCAATTTCTGTTAGCTAGATTATCTTTGGTTAAAATAACCTCCCTATGCAAGAACCATAGGAACACTTTAATCTTTAACGATATTTTCATCTTCCACAAAATCTATTATTTGAGACAATACTTGTATCTAAAATTGCTCCATACATTGATTGAACCGAAAATTTGCCACTCTGAACTAGCGACCATTTAAAAGAATCGGTTCCATCAGACAGATGTACGTCTAGCAACTTATTTACAAGATTATGCCAAGCCTCAAATTTATCTCCAACTAACGATCTTCGCAAAGAAATATTTAGTGGGACTGAACTCAATACATTGGAAATTGTGTCATGCCTTTTCCTCACTATGTTATAAAGAACAGGAATTGATCTCTTAAAGTACTCTCACCTAGCCACTTATCCTCCCAGAATCTGATTTGCGTGCCATCTTTCACACTGAAAGAACCAAACTGTAAGAAATGTTCCTTAACACTCATAAGACCTGATCAAAAATGTGAGTCACCAGGTTTCACTTGTACTTGAGTCAAAGTCCTGTTCCTTAAATATTTATTCCTTAACATCTGTTGCCAAAGCCCATCCTCATTTATAAGTTTATATAACCACTTACTGAGTAAACATCTATTTTGAACCTCGAGGTCCAGTATTCCTAGCCCTCCTTGGTCCTTTGGCCTACATATTATATCCCATTTCGCAAGTCTATATTTCTTTTTATGTTCATCTCCTTGCCAAAAGAACCTAGAACGATAAAAATCTAGTTTCTTTAGGACTCCTTTTGGTATTTCAAAAAAAGAACACATAAAAAGTGCTAGACTGCTTAAAACAAAATTAATAAGTACAAGTCTTCCACCATTTGATAGATGTTTACCCTTCCAACTACTCTATTTTTTCTCAAACTTGTCCTCGATAATTTTCCAATCTTTATTGCTTAATCTTCTATGATGCATAGGTATTCCTAGATATCTGAAAGGATACTCTCCCATATCACACCCAAACAATTGAGTATATTGTTGCTCATAATCCTTTGCCTCCCCATAACAGAAGATTTCACTTTTATGAAAATTAATCTTCAAGCCTGATAACTGCTCAAAAGCACATAAAAGCAGTTTCATGTTCTTGGCTTGCTCAAGATTATGTTCCATAAATAGAATTGTATCATCTGCATATTGTAAGATTGAGAGGCCATCATCAATTAAGTGTGGTACCAGCCCCTTGATTTGGCCCGCATCTCTAGCTCTAGCTATCAAAACAGCCAACATATCCACAACCAAATTGAATAAATTAGGAGACAGAGGATCGCCCTGTCTTAGTCCCTTCTTTGTTTGAAAGTATCTGCCCACATCATCGTTAACCTTAATGCCTAGACTACCCTTTGAAACAAAACTTTCTATCCATGAACACCATTTATTGGAAAAACCTTTCATCCTTAACGTTTGTTGGAGAAAGGACCATTTGACTTTGTCATAAGCTTTCTCGAAATCAAGCTTTAATATGACACCATTCATTTTTTTTGTGTGTAGTTCATGAATTGTTTCGTGTAAGATGACCACTCCTTCCATAATATTTCTACCCGGCATAAAAGCAGTTTGAGACGATCTAATCAAGTTATCAGCAACTTTAGAAATCCTATTAACCGCTACTTTTGTGAATATCTTAAAACTCACATTAAGTAGACATATAGGTCTAAATTGCTTGATTTGAGTCGCCTCCTTCTGTTTGGGTAGCAATGTTACGATACCGAAATTCAAACTGTGAAGAGGTAAGTTTCCATTATGAAAATCACAGAACATAGCCATTAAATCCATTTTGATTACATCCCAAAAAACCTGATAAAATTCAGCTGGGAAGCCATCTGGACCAGGTGCTTTATTGTGTTTCATCTGAAAAATAGCCTCCTTCACTTCACTTTCGGAGAACATTTCTGTTAGCATCTCATTCTCCAAACTGGAGACTTGTGGGATATCATCTCGGTTTTGTTCAATCAATGTGAAATCATTACTATCTGAAGTTCCAAATAGACCTTGATAAAATTTTGTAATATATGATTTCAATTGCTCATCACCTCGAATGATTTGATCCCCATCCTCAAGCTGAAAAATCCGTGCTCTTCGAAATTTACCATTGGCCACCAACTGAAAATATTTCGTATTACTATCGCCTTTCAATAATTGTTCAGTTTTAGATCTTTGGTACCATTTAATTTCTTCCTCCCTCAATAACTGGACAAGCCTTTCTTTAAGACATTGTTTCAAATCCACCTCATGTGGCTGTAACAATGTTGTCTCGGCCTCTGTTTAACGCCTCTACAGTTGCTTTTGGATATTTCAAATCCCAGTTTGTACTTATTAGAACTCTATCTAGTCTTTCGAAGGTCGGCACAGGCAAGTTATTTGCCCATGTAAATTGCCTTCCAACCAGATCGAGCTCTCTTAAGTCCAAACCATTAATAACTGCGTTAAACAGAAAAGGCCAACGATCATCATATCTATCATTATTTTTTTCGCTAGGATTCCTAATAATATTAAAATCCTCTCCAACTAAAATGGGTAATGATTCAGTGCGGCAGGTGTGCACCAACTCAGTAAGGAACGTCTCCTTGTACTCGTTTTGTGCAGCACCATAAATAGCAATAAGAACCCATTCATATCCATCTTCTTTATTTTTTAGCCTAAATTTCAAGTAGTAATCGCCATGCGAAATTTCCCCTATATCGTACGAATCAAGATTAACTCCCACAAGTATTCCGCCAGATCTACCTCTAGGTGAAGTCCAACTCCATAAAAAAATTTTCCCACCACAAAAGTGTTTTAATTCAGCTTCTGAAAAATCATCTCTTCCAGTCTCTAGAAGAGCAATGAAATCTAGTCGCTGTTCTAAAGAAGTGTCTGCTAGAAATAAAGATTTAGCCAAGTCTCGGAGGCCTCTGCTATTCCAAAAGACACTCTTCATTTAGACTTTTGTAGTTTCTTTTTCTTTTGTGTAGAGGCCTTTCTCTTATTTATTTTTTTGTGTGAATTAGACTTCTTTCCTTTGGGTACAGCTTTAAAGTCATTCAGAGAATGACTACTGTCATCGCCCAAGGAATCCTCCATTAAGTCACCACATATGTTCCCTAATGTTAGCAGGTCTAAGCCATCATCACTTTCATCATCACTATCATCGTTTTCAATCTCCACAATACTCACAGGTTTTTTGTGAGGCACCACAGACAGTCTATCAATTTCAACATTTTTAATACACGTAACTCCTTTCAAACTATATATTAACCCCCATAGATACTCCTAAAGTAGATATGTTTGTAACTATTGTAGAATCAGACAGAGAAAGAATGGAATTATTTGTACCTTCTGTGAAGTCAAGGTTTCTTTTAGCTTTAATCCTTTCAGCCTTGTCCAGTGAGTGCTCATCTGAAGAACCGCTCGTGCGCCTGCTTCACTTTTCCGGCGTATGCTTCATTTCTGGAAGCAGCATCAGGTCACGCTTCTTCTTTCCCAGCGCACTCTCATCAGCCCACATGCACCCATCGCGCTCCTCTTCATGGCCCATCACAGCTCCTTGCTTGAAGCCCTCCCCGCCAAGCCCATCAGGCAGCATGGCATGCTGGCTTACTGCTTTAGGAATCAGCGTATGGGCCATCAAAGCAGACCTGATCAGCCCAGCTTGAGGCTGCGTCTGGGTCGTGCGGCCTGCTTCAACAGCGAGGCCGCAGCCTTCCCTCAGGCCCGCGTGGAGATCCGAGGCCCAATCCATCGCCTGAACTGCTGCTATTGCCTGCATATCAGAAACAGCAGTATCTACAGGAGAAAAAGAAGAAGAGTAATCAACATTATTGAGAGTTCCAGTACTTCCCCAATCACAAATTTCATTTTCAAAGTTTAAAATATACTTTAAATAAAAATTGGGATATAGGTAACTACTTGGATACTTGGAAGCTCTCATCGAGTTGAAATCTTCTCCCAATTCATCAACCTCTTCCACCGTCAGAGCCTCATTGACCTTAGAGCCATTTTCTTGTTGCTCTTGGGAGGTAGTCAGTGAATTGTTCCCCTTGTGCTGCTCGCTCTTAGCATCACCCCTTTTATTTTCCCTGTCGTCCACATCCTTATTCTTGTTTCCCTCATCCCCTTTTTTATCCTGCCCATCGTCCCCTCCATCATCAACTTCCATGATATCAGTAATTGGTTCAGAGTCTCGCCCTTCCACCTGAAGGACTCGCTAATGCTCAAGACAGCCACCTGCACTCGCCCATAGTTGTTGTCAATAGTAACAGTCATATCGACAGCCTGTGTAGCTCCCAACATCGACCCTATTGCCCAAAACACTGGATTCTCGAAGTTTTGTTGGCAGTCTGAACACTCTCACCCAAATTGTATCCAATTCATCACCTTCATCTTCTTCCTTCCATTCCTCGAACAAGAGGCTGACACCGTGTTCCTTTATATCGGCCTTGCCAAAAGCTACGGAACGTTGCAAATCTGCCTTAGTAGGGAATGGCACCACAAAGGCATTCCTCTCCACTTGATTAACCTGCCAGTTCCACCTCTCTGGGATTAGACGAGCAAGCTCCTGCACTAACTGCGGAATAGAGAGAGACCCCCCTTCCACCTTGATGAGAGCTGTCTTGTTATCACTCTTGGTATGGTTTAGTGGAGCATGCTGGATATGAGGAAACCCCAAGCCTGCAACCTCAAAGCCACATGGATTAGCCAGCTGCCTAGGATTCTTATATACTGTACATTTAGCAGTGAGATGCTCTGTGCTAAGAGAGATCCCACACAAGAGCTTTGCAGTACACTCTTCCTTCTTATGGCCCGGCTTGTAGCACCTGAAGCAAAATTTCGGCTTCTCTTTCTTTTCTCCCGAAATACCTTCCCCTACTGCAGCCTTCCCAGCCTTTTCCTTTAAGAACACGTCTGGTACATCAAGTTCAGGAGTTTCAGTATGAACAGGAACGTTTTCTTGCACAAGCACTTGAGACACAACATGTTGTGGGTTCTGTGTTTGGCCGCTCACTCCTGCTGGTTGAGCAATAGCAACATGTGGTTGTGCCTGCGCTTTTGCTGCCTGTTGTGTCTGCATACCAGCTCCTAGTGCCTGCGTACCTGCCCCATGGCCGTGCACTGCTCCCGGCACCCCCGGCGCGAGTACTCCTGTCCCATGTCCATGCACATTAGCTGCTGGCGCAAATCGCTGTCCTTGCGCATGGTAGCCCTGATGGTGACCCTCAGGACCACGCCCATTGCCATAGTGCCGCGGAGGACGGTGATACGGGCGCGACCATGGCCTGTCATAGCCTCCATTCCTGCCATCATATCCATAGTTTCTTGCTCTGTTGTACCCAGCCCTATGGCCTTGATTCTTCCCAAAACTTTGTGCATCTCCAGTCATCGCAGCCCCACCTCGCCCAACCAAACCAGCTTGCGTCGCCGGAGCCCGACCTCTAGCAGCAACAGCTTCACGAGCAGCACCAACCCCCTGAATCGAACCATTGCTCCCTCCTGTCTCCATCCCCCGGATCAGCGCCTGCGCGTACGATCGTCGCGGCAGAGTTGCTGGTGGCGGCGTAACAGGAACAAGAGTGGAAGTGCGATTACAATTAGGGTTGCTAATCGTTTGTTTTTTTGGTTGATTGAGTAAAGATGGGCTTTCCTCGGCGTCTAAAGAAATTCTGCAGGCCCACCGAACGGTGTTGCCATACATGAACTTTGTCGTTGCTGATTAGGATTGCACTTGGGCCAGATTCGGGTTCAGTGCGGCTGATTTGCGTTCGGTCCATTGACGTAAGATGCGGACTGTTCAAAATTTGAAATCGCGTCATCATCGTCTCCGGAGCTGAAACTTTCTCCGGTGACCCCTTCTCCAGCGATCCTTCAACCTCCTTGAATTTCTCCATCATCTTCAAGGATGGCCATTCGCCATGATTGTCTGATGTGGGTTGTACACTGGGACTTTTAGATTGCACTGTACTCGTCGATGGAATAACCATCTTAAACTGTACAGGAGTCAGTCGTCCCCCACGTTCCCTATTGAACGTGTTTTCACCACAGCATCTCCAATTGTTTGTGGTGGCGAGATTCTTTTTGGAGGCAAAGGTCCTTTCCATGGCTTAACCAAAGATTTGGTCTATCAGAAGCCAAGGTCTGAATGATCCTCTTCGCCATAGGACATTTTCCATTAGACGTAGCAGGTGAAGAGAAATTTACCTCGGTGGCGAGGAGCTCCTTCTCCGCACGAACTACTTCCCTTAGTGAGAAACCTGCCTCCTTTGCAGCACGTACCACATCTTCAGTCGACGGAGTAGCTCCTTCTCCTTCGTCTTCATCCTCCAATGCCCAGAATTTGGACCGTCCGAGACGACGATCACCGATTGGGTCCGATGTGCAGTTGTTCCGCCTTGCGACTCGATGGACCAGAGTCCAATCATCCTCCGCCATTGTCGACGACGACGACTGCGCTGTCGCCATCGGCGCTCCTTTGAGATGCCGTTGCCGGTGTCACCGGACTATCGAGCGAGGCCGCCATGGCAATCCCCGGCGAGGCCGAAGCCACCGCCGGCGAGGCCACGCCAGGTTCCGCCCGATCACCTCAGATCGCCAGACCGCGAAATCCGGAATTCAAAATCTGTTGACTCAATCTCCGCACCTCTCCTCAACTAAACATGAAGTTAGGTTGTACTTTTCTGCTTGAACATGAAGTTAATTTGCTATATTCCTAATTCACCTGATTAAAAATTTCTTACATGCCCTGAATTTCACTATACCTGCATAGTTCCAATTTTAAAAATATATCCTTCCAAATTTAAAAAATCATTGTGCATTATGTTTGATATTTCTAAATTTACATCATTGGCACATTTGTTTCATGCTCTGCAATTTTGTAAAAACCATCATGTAAAATATAAAATATAAATAGATGACGTTTTGTATTCATAATTGTGTGTGTTCTATTGTCTCAACAGGTCATTGATTCAAATACTCCTTTCGGTTTTTAAATTGTCACATTACGACACATCGATACTGTGAGGACCTGGTAATAATTGTCATTTACATCTGTCATGCCTTCATGTCTTAACGTAACATGCTATAACCATATATATTTTTTAATTTACTCTTTAAAATATTCATTAAAATACTTGGCACATTATTCTCCTTAGTTTCTGTCCCTAACAACTATGGAGTCGAACTTAAATATGTATTTCCTCTCATTCTGTAATAATAATGGAGCTACTCTATATCCTGTAAGGGAAAATGATATACACTCATCGTCAGGTCCATCAACAGTACTTTCCATGATGCTGCCTGGTGATGTTGCCTATGTTCTGATTCTGATCTTTTATTCGATGAACTTGGCAAAAGTTTGTAACTGGTAGTTGAACTATAGAAGGATTCATCTCTTCATAACAAGCATAGCATATCCAAATTATATCTCTATAATTATCTAACAAAAATAAATATGTAGTGTAGTTAACGCCACAAAATATCTAGCCCGTGCGGATGCACGGGTTGATAGGCTAGTAACAGAAACTGTTTGGCCTTACACGGACGATCATGCAAGAGCGGCCCAGCTCGGCCTCCTTGAACCTTCTCAATATATCCGTCTAGATGAGTTAAAGAATCTTCTAAAAAAAAAAAGATGAGTCTAAAAAAAATCTACCCGTGTAATGTTATCCAATGCATAAGTTTAGCCTTTTTTCCGAGTAATTTCACGTAGCCACCAAAATTTTGCACTGAACATTACAAACCCACCAATAGCTGATGTTTATATTTTTTTTGCACAAACCCATCAAATCTTTATGGTACTGTTAAATCAATCCCACGTGTCAATTGGACATGTGTAAACCTAGCTCTAAAAATTGTTTTTGAAATTTAATCCTTTTTCTTCTCATGCGGAGACATGACATGCTTACATGATACTGCAGCTAGGTTCAATTACTGTAATTAAAATGATGTGTACTTGTGTAGGTTGGTCTAAACGGATTGGTGTCGGCACGTAGATTCGGTGACATTTGTATCTCCGACTAAAATGGGATTTTGTATCTATCCAATTATATGAATTTAGATTGGTGCCGGCACGATGAGGTCGGCGACATTTTATTTGGTGCCTAAGCTTCTCCCGGACACTTTCCAAGTGGCAGCAAGCGGCGAACGCGTGAAAATCAAGACGGATCGACCTGATGACAGATCTGAATCCTTACTTCATCGTCTCCTCCTGCATATATAACATGTATAAGGAGTCAACAACGTAGAAGCAGCAGCCTGCACTGCAGCAACTATCATTTTGCTAGCCAGCAAGCATGCATTCAGCTCGCCTTCTCCTGCTCCTCGCCATCACTGTCGTCGTCGCAGCGGCAGATGATCACCGCCTGGTATTCACAAACTTCACCTGCTCGGCCCCAGGGAACTACACTGACGACAGCCCGTACGGGAAGAACCTCGCCGAGCTCCTCTCGACGCTGTCAACTGGTGGTTCCACCGCCGCCCCGTCGGCGCGGCGCCCGGCGACCAAGCGTCCGGCCTTGCCATGTGCTTCGCTGACTCCGACCCAGACCAGTGCCGGAGCTGCCTCGCCACAGTAAGCTCCGACCTCGCCGTGCTCCTCCCCTCCTGCGACCACAGCCGGGAATCAGCTTCACCGCAATCTCACAATGACTAGTGTTGAGGGTTTCGTCTCCCCAACATTGGGTGCCGACCGTGGGCCGAACCCACCATGAAGAGAAAACAAGAAGTTAACCCTTCGTGTATCACGAAGTCAAAGAACCACCGTGTAGGACGGAAGAACTCAACGCTTCGATTCACAGCAAAAGACATCAGCGTCACAGATTATCCGCATACCGACGCCTTTGTAGTAAGAGCAGATCTAGAAGGATGGTTTGGTCTATAGAATACTGATCAACACTGGAAGCCCTATGGACATCATCTATAGGTCAACACTCAAGAAGATGGGTATAGAAGGGTACTCCTGAACCGACAACCAAGTCCTGAAACCTTAGGCGAAGACAAAGTCACGACCAAAGGTGTTATCAGAATAAAAGTAACTTTCGAACAAGATGAGATAACCATTACACAAGAAGAGTTCGTCATAATCGACTCAACGGGCCAATACAACGAAATATTCGAAAGAGGTCTGTTAACAAGCTTCGCTGCTGCGATCCATCACAACTTTTTGATCTTGAAGGTGTTGTCACCAGAAGAAATAATCACCGTCAAGAGCGACCTCCTTAGAAGCACGGTCAGACATGTCGAAGAGAGCAAGAAAGATCAACAGTCAAAAGAAAATAGGGGACCACAAGCAAAAGGCAAACAAGCTAGACTCGAACCTTCCAATAAAGTGGAAAAAGTTCAATTATGGCCTGCTTTACTAGAAAGAACTGCAACAATAGGAGGCGATCAAAATGCAGATGTCTTCGTCTGGTCTCTACAAGACATCACAGGCATAAAAAGAGATGCAATACAGCATGAGCTAAAGATCAATCCCTAGATAAAGCCCTTCGCCGACAAAATAAGGAAGATGTCCGACAAAAAGAAATCTACAACTAAAGCTAAGATAGAAAAGATGCTCAAAGCAGGAGTCATAGGACCAGCAATATACTCGACCAGGCTTTCAAACATCGTCCTAGTAAAGAAGAAAACATGAACCTGGAGGCTATGCATCAATTTCACGAAGCTAAACAAGGCTTGCCTGAAGGACAATTTTGAACCGCATCGACACTGACCGATTCGGTACCTCGATGTCAATTGCTAAGTTTCTTAGATGCTTGCTCAGGCTATCATCAAATTCTCATGGCGGAAGAGGATGAGGTGGATAGCTTTCATCACGTACGCAGGAACATAGTGCTTCGTTAGGATGCCTTTCAACCTTCGAAACATAGGGGCTACCTTTGCACACCAGGTAAAAAAAGGTCATTGACGAACAACTGAGAAGAAATGCAGAAGCCTATGTTGATAATATTGTAATCAAAACAAAATCAGAGTAGACCATCTCAAATACCTAGACGAAACATTCAGAAATATCAAAAGACACAACTTGAAGGTCAACCCAACAAAATGTATCTTCGCCATAGAAGCAGAGAAACTACTTGGGTTCATGGTATCCCAGAGAGGTATCAAAGCTAACAAAGACAAAATAGATGCTAGAAGGAAGGTTGAACTCATTAAGCAGGTTCATAATTTCCAGATCAGCAGAACAAAGTGGCCCAATATTCAAAGCTCTCCGCACCAAGGACAGGTTCCAGTGGGGACCATAGCAAGAAGAAGCCTTCCAAAAAATCAAAGAAGCACTCGCAAACCTCACTACCTTATCCAGCCCGAAGCAAGGAGAGGAGCTCTACTTGTAGATAGCAGCTTCAGCAAGCGCCGTAAGTGCAGCCCTCATTCATGGGAAGAGCAAAAGAGCAATTTCCAGTCTTTGTGAGATCTTATAGGTCACATAGAAAGAATGTTTTGGTGATAGGATGAGAACCATGAATGTGACTAACACTCTTTGTGAGATCTTATAGGTCACATAGAAAGAAAGCTCCGTCCGTTGGTGGTGAACGCCAACACACCATGAACTTAATGAAAAGGATGATTGGTTGCCTTCATCGACACAAGAACGGACTTGATGGAGTCGCGGAGAAGATATGGATCAAGGCTAAGGACATGCTAGATCCAAGCGAGTGTTGCTTGGTTAGATGTTAGCTTGAGTCCATAGGAAAAACCGGACTATCAAGAGGGTTCGAGGTGGTTCTCTTAGTGCACACTAGTTATAGAGATCATTGGATGCATGGTGAGTCTCTCAGGGGTTAGGGTGGCAGAAGAGGATTGAAGGAACCAAGAAGTTCAAGTTTGGAAGAAGATCAAGAAGAAGATCGAAGCTGCGAAGTCAGAAGAGACCGGACAGTACGGTCATGGAGACCGTACAATATGGTCTACAGTGGAAATCCAGACAGAAGAGCTGATGTTTCTGGAAATGGAGAAATGGAGACCGGACAATAGACCGGACGGTACGGTCCTGGGGACCGGACAGTACGGTCTCTATTTGGAGATCCAGACAGAGAAGCTGAAGTTTCTGGAAGTTGAAGAATGAAGACCGGACAGTTGACCGGACGGTACGGTCAGGGACCGGACGGTACGGTCAGGGACCGGACGGTACGGTCTTACAGGCGAAGAGCAACAGAGAAGGAGAAGTTTCTGTTGGCTGAAGAAGAAGTGGAGACCGGACAGTACGGTCTTGGAGACCGTACAATACTGTCTGCTTTGAGATGAGGAGCAGCACTCCCTGGACGCAGGTCTGGTGAAGACCGGACAGTACGGTCTAATGGAGACCGGACAGTACGGTCTATTGTACGGTCATCACGCAGACTGGGCACTTTTGGACAACGGCTAGTTTGAGGTTGGTGCCCTATATATAGCCGGTTGTTTACCTCTTTGAGGTGCTCTTGGACCCAGGAAAGAGGGGAGGTGCTGCCAAGAAGCCAAGAGGGAGAAGTGTGAAGCACGTGAGAAGGATTTGGAGAGATCCTAGTGCTTGAGAGAGTAACAAGTTGCATTCTTTGATCTCTAGGCTAGTGTGAGCTTGAGAGAGTCATCTAGGGCTGTTACTCTTGGTCTATGGCAAGGCCTAGACCGGTTAGGCGTCGGTGTTGAGCTGTCCAAGGAGATTGTGCAAGCCGACACAAGTTTGTACACGGTCTTGGAGCTTCCCGTGCGAAAGAAGCATCACTAGTGGAGCGCCCTTTGGCACGCATCAAGTGCGGAGCCTTACCTCCGGAAGAGTACCCGGGAGAGAGCCCGGCGGGACGTGCCCGCGACTTCACTCGGAGGGTGAAGTGTGCTCTAGTAGGGATCGCCATCGAGCGGAGGGACGGGGTCGAGACTCCGGCGGGAGTGACCCAACATGGAGTAGGGGAAGGCGCCATCCTTCCGAGACCACGGGAAAAATCATGAGCATTCTCTATCCCTTCTCCTTTACTACATGCATTTACTTATCGCTCTATATATGATTGCTTGTAGTATTTGAGTTGTGTCTATATCTTGCTTGTGTGCTTTCTTTGGTTCCTACTAGCTTCTTTAGTATTGCTTGTTTGCCTTGCTCGTGTGCTTACTTGTTGTAGCCTAGCTAGTAGCTCTAAGGACTCTTCTTAGTGTGCCTAGTATCTTCGGTTGCATTGTCTCTAGTTATCTAGTTGCCTTGCCTTGCCTAGCTTAAGTCTTCCGCTATATATATATATCTTGTGCTAGGTTGCTAGTGTGGTGTGCTTGTGTTATCTATATCCACTAGCTATATAGGTTAAGGATACTCCTTAGTGTGCTTTACCTTGTTAGTAGAACTACTCGCTAGGAGTTGCTTGGGTGTTAGTGTTGGAAATAGATTCTAGAGTGCACCGATTCACCCCCCCCCCTCTCGGTCACATGATCCTTACACATGGGTTTTCTCGACCTGTGTGTGAAGGTCTTCTTCTTATCAAAATGCTCATTGGTTCTCACAAGGGCCATGGTGACTTTTATCTTGGCAACAACTTTGGTTGAAAGAGCCTTCTCTTTTATGAACTTAACACAATTTTGCTCTCTACGTTCGTTGATGAGTGGATCAATTACTTGATGTTGTGCAACATTGTGGAGGAAATTTTAGAGATCTTGATAATCGACACTTCAAGACCCTAACATGCTCTTTTAACATTTTGTTCAGGTGCCGTGAATGCTATGATTTAAGTGTTTACCAATGCATATGTCACATATTTTACTTTAGTCACCTTGCATCTCCTCCAACGAAAAAACTTATTTCTGGTTTACTACTTTCATGTGTTCTTGAAAGTGAAATGGATTCTGTTGGGGAAGGCCAACTCTATCCCCTCCCTTTGCTACCGAAGGCTTGACCTAGAGGAAAATAGGAAAGAGATAAGGTTAGAGGCCCAAGGCCCATTTGTGGTATAAAAGCTCATCAAGATAGCTTGCACCGGTTGTGTCACTGAACGAACACATATAGTAGAAAACGGGGTACGATAAACAATTACAACAAAGGAATTTTTTGCAATAACAACGTCGACAGCTTAAAATATGCGGTCGAAATAGTTCAAACTGCGGAAGTGTAACAACAAGCTAAGTTATTTCTTAGATTGTGTGGTGTGCTGGTGCTCGTGTCATAGCCAAGTCGCTCTCCATCTGATTGGCACGTAAATGAGCTCAACCCGTAGATCTATACCTCTTGGATTGATTCGTGGTGTAAAGCCCATCAAGATTGCTTTCACCGGTCGTGTTGTTGAACGTAACACATATGGTACAAGACAGTGTACGATAAACAATTACAACAAAGAAATGTTTTGCAATAACATTGGCGTGCGATATCTTAAGACATGTGTTCGAAATAGTTCAAACTGCGAAAGTGTCACAAAAAGCTAAGTTATTTCTTAAATTGTGTGGTGTGCTGATGCTCGTGTCACGGCCAAGTCGCTCCCCATCTGATGGGCATGTGAATCAGCTTAACCCGTATATCTAGACCTCTGCATCCTTTCATCACTAATTCAATGCATAATTATAACAGGTACTCTCTGCGATTGGAAAATCCGAACGTTCGGACAACGGATCCACCTCATCAGCTTCACCAGTCAGTGCTCGTAAATCGCGACGTGAAACCGTGAACGGTTCATCACCACGAGGACATCGCATCGCATCTCGAGTTAGGTGGCGCGTTACCTTCGCAGGATCCCAATCAAAGGGACCGACGTGCACACAAACGACAGTGTAAACGTGCCCCTCATGCTAGTAAGCCACCCCTTATATGTCTACTTCGATAGCATAGTGCCGACATGTCATGAGGTCCCGATTAATGACACAGGACCCTGTCTCACTCTAAATGTGTAATACTAGGACTTATCTCCTGTAAGTAATGGAAAAAAAATGCAGTTCGATTCAGCGCGAACAGCAGGACTGGTCTGAAATGCAAAATACCGATTCCAACAGGGACGCTGCCGTGCTCGTTCACTATATAAACAGCATTTGCACCTGAAAGTAATTTCAGCACCAATCCAGCTCCATTCCGGTTCCAGGTAGCTCTGAAATGGGCCTAGTAACGGGAATGGCGACGCTGATTCTTCCTGTGCTGCTTCTCACAGCTATCTTCTACAACGGCGCTGACGCGGCATTCGGCAGGCACAGCTTCCCCAAGGACTTTCGGCACCGGCTCCGCAGCGTACCAGGTGACTTTCACATTCTCATCATATATTAGTCTCCTAATAATGATCAAGTAATGTTCAGTTCGCTGAAGAAGCTCGTTCCTTTTGTTTGGATCACTAAAGTACGAGGGCGCCTACAAGGAAGGTGGAAAAGGTGTTAGCATCTGGGACACCTTCAGCCACATCCCAGGTCTGGATGAACTGTAGAACTCTGTCTCAATAGACATGTCTGAGAGAAGCACTGCAGTTACCGACCAGTATCAGACTGACAAAATAATATTTATTTGCATATATATCATCTCCGCAGGTAAAGTTTTGAATAATGATACTGGGGATGTGGCAAATGACTTTTATCATCGACACAAGGTGACAAAAACTGCTACTGGCTCGGTTCCGAAACTGCTGAGTCGCTAGCTGTAAACTGATGAAATCTTACCGCCGCAATTGCAGGATGACGTGAAGCTCTTGAAGGACATGAACCTGGATGCCTTCCGGTTCTCCATCGCGTGGACCAGGATCCTGCCAAGTGAGCACTGACTGATGAAGTTTTTCCCTTCCTTTTCTTCTAACCTTGTGCAACCATGTGTGCTTGGTGGCTTCGTGCAGATGGCTCCCTGAGCGGAGGAATCAACAAGGAAGGTGTGGCTTTCTACAACAACCTTATCGATGAAGTCATAGCCAACGGTAACCAACCATGTACGAGACATATAATTCCACCATCTCCCCTTTGGTGACTGACATATTTTCTTGATCGTCGTAGGGCTGAAGCCATTTGTCACAATCTTCCACTTCGACACGCCCCAGGCCCTGGAGACCAAGTACGGAGGCTTCCTGAGCGAAAACATTATGTATGCACTAAAAAAATCACGTCATGATCTAAAAACTTAACTACTTGCATATATAGTTATACATGACGACTGACCAGTCTGACGGACCACGGGGAGTTTGCAGCAAGGACTACGTGGACTTCGCCGACGTGTGCTTCCGCGAGTTCGGAGACCGCGTCAAGTTCTGGGCCACGTTCAACGAGCCGCTGATGTACACTCTGCAGGGCTACGTCAACGGCGCCTTCCCGCCGGGCCGGTGCTCGCCGTACATCTCCGAGTCCTGCGTCGCCGGCGACTCGGCCCGGGAGCCGTACATCGTGACGCACAACATCCTCCTCGCCCACGCCGCGGCCGTGCGTCTGTACCGCACTACGTACCAGCCGTCGCAGCGCGGGCAGGTCGGCGTCACGGTGGTGTCGCACTGGTTCGTGCCCGGCGCCGACACCGCCGCCGACCGGGGCGCCGTGCAGCGCAGCCTCGACTTCATGCTGGGCTGGTACATGGACCCCATCGTGCACGGCGAGTACCCGGGCACGATGCGGGGCTGGCTCGGGGACCGGCTGCGGAGGTTCACCGCCCAGCAGGCGGCGCTGGTGAAGGGCTCATACGACTTCGTTGGCGTCAACTACTACACCAGCTACTACGCCACCAGCGCCCCGCCGCCCAACGGGCTCCGGCAGTCGTACACCGGCGACATCCGCGCTACCACGTCGGCGTTCCGCGACGGCGTGCCCATCGGTGAGCCGGAGTTTGTGCCCATCTTCTTCAACTACCCGCCGGGGCTCCGCGAGCTCCTGCTCTACATCAACCGGCGGTACAATCGCCCGGCGATCTACGTCACAGAGAACGGTAACTTTGTCTCGCCACTTGCCTGCGGCTACGATCGACTCAATTCTATCGATCATTAATTTCAGCATGGTGATCAATGATCTGTAACTGCTTGTCCTGTACATAGGCATCGCCGAGGGGAACAACGCGAGCATTCCGATCAAGGAGGCGCTCAAGGACGGGCACCGGATCGCGTTCCACTCCAAGCACCTGCAGTTCGTGAACCACGCCATCCGGGACGGCGTCAACGTGAAGGGCTACTTCACCTGGACTTTCATGGACTGCTTCGAGTGGGGAGACGGCTACCTCGACCGCTTTGGCCTCATCTACGTCGACCGCCTCCATGGCCTCAAGCGCTACCGCAAGCAGTCCAGCTACTGGATCGAGAAATTCCTCAAGAGATAGATTCGTTTTTAACTATATATAGTCATGAGCTCGAGACATTGATCCGCTTTACAATATATATGTTTCAGAGTCATTTATTGTTGTGTGTTGTACCTGTATTTGTTACGTTGCTTGGCAAGTCAAGCTCGCTACCAAGCTACACATATATCAGCTAAGTATGTAATGTAATTCAGTTCCTACCAAACAAAATAAAACAAGCTGTGAAGCTTTTCATATGAGAATACTCAGCAAGTTGGTCAGCAATATGAGTGGCTGGCTATATGTTCATCTCCTTACCCTCAACATTTGCAAAATCAGCTCACATGGAAAAGATGAAAGTGAGCTGATTCGTAGCCCTAAGACCGGTTAACCGAAAAACCAAAAACCAAACCGCAATAATCGAAATTTACGGTTAATTTGGTTTTCAGTTATCGGTTCAGTTTTTTGTTTCCGTATTGTTCTGTTTTCGGTCAAATATTTAGGTTTTGCATTGATTTAACCGAGCAACCGAATTTCTGGTCCATTTCTCAATATCCAGCCATTTATTCAGCCTTCCACGACCAGCTTCTTCGGTCCATCCCCTAACCTAAGCTCACCCACCCCCAGTTCCAGCGCCATTTCGATTTCCCGCATGCAACAGCGCTTCGCGCCGTGGAGACCACGTTGCGCTGGCTGCCTGGGCAGTGCTGTGGTGCGCTGGCTGCTGCATCGTGCGGACTTGCAATATGATGAGGTGGCGGCAGCGCGTGGGGACTGCGACAGGAAAGCTTCGGAGCGCGGGCCCGTCTGGAGGAGGTGTAATTTATTCAAATTCATTCTAGGTATATGCATAATATGAGAAAGGATATGTAATTTAGATAAAACGTAGTGACAAGAATTGTAGTCTCCACAAAATGTTGCATGTGCATTTAGTTCCTAGTACATACGCAAAGGAGAAATGGCCATGGAGCCTCCAACAAAACGATACAGAGAAAAACCAAAGTAATTTTCGGTGTCGGTTTTTTAATGGGACAATTTTGTAATTGCCGTCGAAGAATTTGTAATGTCATATTTGTCATTGTTGTGACAATGACAGGTGGAGCCTCCTGAGTCACTGACAGTGGTCAATATTACATCGGAGACATTTGCAATGGCAAGTAGGAATTTATTCCTTTTTTGTGGATATGTAATTTAGATGGAGCGTGAATTGTAAGATATAAAAAATGGCAACATGTATGGACGGCACTATATTGTATTTATAGCCTTTCAATTTTTGGGAGTCGACTTTGTGCTAGTTTACCTTGATGCAGGAAGGAAATCCTTTATCATCTATATACTTTGGTTAACGTAAACTCTAGAAATATTTGTGACAACTATCCAAACAACATAGTGGGTTGATGAACCATAGAGCCACAATGTCATGATTCTTCCATGTGGTAGTGGAGCTTTGCTGAAGGTAAAAAGTAGTCCATGGCGGCCGAACCACAGTTGAATGCTTGACAACTGCAAGACCTGATCGATCTATTCCCAATACCTTCCATCCCAGTAGCATGTCAGTTTTTGTACCGTCGCATGTACTCATATTACCATATGATGGAGCATTTCTTCCATCCCTACAGCTAATGATAGCCGTCACGTCCACTAGTGTGTGTTGAAGACGGCTAAAAACAAGTGGAAACGTTGATCCCTTGCTGGAAGCAAGACCAATATATTGAGAGTAAAAATCTTTATTGGCCTCGTTTTCTGTTAATTGTGTACCACTGGACGTGTGTAGCAATGTTGTGGATGCGTATGTATGGCCGTTGCTTGCCTGCTCATGTGCTTTGCACCTCTCTTAACTTTACTGTCGGCAGTGAAGGAGACGCACTCCATCTTTTCAGTTTAGCCAGAGCCTACATGTGTTGTCTGGTTCTGTCAAAAAAGAAAAACATGTGTTGTCTTTTTTTTTAGATAAAGGAATAAAACATCCGGCCTTTTGCAATATTTGCATACAGCCTACATAGTCATCATTATTACAAATTCTCATAATCAAATAACGGCTCCATAAGAAGAAGCACAAATTCTAATATGCGACGACCATTCGTTTTTGGCAAAGATGCTCATGGCGATCATCTCCAACGTATGGCACGCTCGCACCACCTCCTCCCTGTAGGCTTCCTTTTGCAATAATTTTCAGAAGCGAAACCAGTATGTACCTCTGATCGACCACCTGTAACAATGAGAATGTCGACTTTTTGTTAAAAGCAATATCATTGCGGCATAACCATATAGACCAAAACATGGCAGCCACTCCTACAAGAATAAGACGTTTTTCTTTGGCCCCTTTGGAACTAAGCCATCCCTCCAAGATATGACTGATATTATTTGGCACCGGAAGGCCCGTAGCAATATTGAAAATTTGCCAAGTAGATCTAGCAACATATCACTTAAAGAATAAGTGCTATATTGATTCATTTTCATTACAAAAACTGCACCGTGGACTTCCCTTCCACTTTCGTTTTAACAAATTATCCTTTGTTAGAATCACACCTCTACCTAGGTACCAAAGGAAAATTTTTATCTTGAGAGGGAGTTTTATCCTCCATAGGGCCTTTGTACGGGACTGATATGATTGCAACAACATTACGTTGTACATCTAATGGACCGAGAAATTCCCATTGACATGTAAACTCCATTTGAAAGAATCAAGCTCCGTAGTTAGCCTGACATGAGCTAACTTAAACGTGTAAACATGTGTTGTCTTCTGTAAAGGACTTTGGCTTGTTTAACTTGTCAGATTATTTTTTATTTAATTTGCAAGGACTCGCAGTGGAGGAAACTCCCATTTTTTCGGTTTCATCCATTTACGTTTCTGGTATATTCATACAAGCTGCTAGAAGATTAGATTATGGAGTGACCTGGCTAATGGCCATTTCCCATGCACCTCGAGCCCTTTGGTTCTTCCAACCATATCCCAGGAACCACCATAGACGCATCGAGAGGTGGACAGTCATATTATGAAAGATATGGAGATGCAGGCAATCCAAACTCATGCGCGCTACTCCGGTGACAGCACGTCGCAGTCAGGAAGCTTGCTCACGGGTGGTCTCTATATGCCGCCAGGATGGTCAATGTTGCCAGCCACCACTTCACAGCTGTATTCATGATAAAGATCATCTGAAAGGACCAGACGTACTCCCAATACCTTCCATGCCACACTTGTAAAGGACTTTTGGTTGTTTAATTTTCCAGAGTATTATTATTGAATGAGCACTGCTACAGCTATATGCAATTATTCACGCGATTGTTACGCACATGCTCATGTGGCAACATTTAATTGATTCAACATTAGATGGGCCTCTACTTAATTCAAGGAGGACTATTAATTTTTGAAGTCATGTAAGGAATTGCGTAACTTTTTGTGACTCTAGCATTACTCATTATTATTTTGGTACCCAGTACTGCTAGGAATTACTAGGTATATATGTAACACCGAAACGTCCAGGAAGTGCCAGACCCGTGTCCGAAACGTCGGCGGAAACCTATACACCGCTGATCAGTTAGCACTAGTGAAGCCTCTCTCCCAATACTTGTAGTATTTAGAGGTAGTATTATTGAAACAATGGCAATTTATCCCAAAAAACAAGCTAGGAAAATTTGAAAATAAAGAAGAATGACAAAAGGTTAAGTTATTTTATCGTGTTAGCCTCGCCAACTACTTCAAGGTGGGTCCGCAGGTGCCGTGCCAGGGAGGGACACCTCCACGGATCTGTAGGGGCCGATGAAGTGTGTGTAAACAAAGCTTCCATCTGTAGGGGCCGATGAAGTGTGTGTAAACAAAGCTTCCCCAGCTGTTGGCGTTGATGCCGGTACCGTGCACGTGCAGCCCGTTTATTTGTAACGCCTCCGTAATCTGCAGGGCCCGTGGCGTTCAACTCTTCATTGATTGGAACATCTGAGCCAGTTTATAGCTGAGAGTGGAAGGATTTCCACTCTCACTAGCGTGGTACGTATGGCCTATGTGGTTGCTTCATGTTCTGGAACATTATTTCGGTGAGCAAATCCTTTATATGCTACTGATTAAACTTCTAATCCCTAACCCGTCATCGGCAAATCTTATATCCCATATATGCCACAGCGCTTTTAAATTTTTATCCCTTCTATGCCACTGTAGAACATGTCTGCCTTGCATTAGATGACAATTGTAGCGTTTCCGCTTTTCACAGGATCGAGTCGGAAGTACTGATAACAGACACAACAGTACATCACATAAATAAGCACAAATGTTTACATCTTTAAGTTTTTTTGAGTCTCAAATGATTTAAAACACGTGAGTAGCACAGCGGAAGTCTGAAGATACCTAAATCAACTACTACTCTCGACGATACAAAGGCCGCACATCGAAGCCCTGCGATGTGGACCTGCTGAGAAACTCCACCAAGCAACAGCGGAAGCAAAAACGATACCTGCATAAAAACATAAAGAGCCAAACCCTGAGTACTAGTTACTCAGCAAGACTTACCCGTCAATATGGCTAACTACAGCCGACTCCTAGAATGCAAAGGCTACAAAAAGGGCAGGCTGACTCACTTGCATCTATCCGTGCTAATTACTTGATCCTAATTTCAAATTTTATTTCCAATTAAGTACTTAACCAATTAAACGGTGCACTTATCTCTAAAACAGGTATAGAGTAACAATACATCATATAATACAGTGTACAACAAGATATATAAAGATAACAGTAATAATCTAGCAGCATCATCATCATCATCATCATCATCCATAAATCACACTACGATGTGACTCAGTGAACAAGCGGGGTGCTCATTTCCGAGAGCGGCGGCATCGATGTACATCCTGCAGGAGAAACCTGACCACACGACATATGCGCCCGCGAACAGACCACATATGGCAACCTTTCACAGAGCCCCCGCAAGGCCGAAATGATCTGCTGCTCCCGGCGGAAGTCTTGGGCCCACGGAACACCCAGCCCAGCCGTTGTCCATGGGTGGCTCCCCTCATTCCTCCGTAGCAGCAGGCGGCGTTTCGTCCCCACGATTGCTAAGCTACTCAGTTTACTGGGCCCATAAACACCAGCATGTGAATCAGTACGTTCAAAACTTGCTCAGCGGGGCCAACAACGAACGGTCCTTAATCGACACAGACGGGGCTACCACCGTGAAGGCCCAGCCTTCTCCAACCATCCTACACAAACAATCCCCGTCCGGTCTGCAACAACCTAAATTCTGCTAGTACAATCCAGAGTAATTCCTATCATGCGAGTGGGACCTACCACTCGTCTTCTACCGTCCGCTAGCCACTAAGCATAGCAAGTTCTAACGTTACCCTAGAACCAACTACTACAAAATAGGACACAAGGTAGGATCTGGAAGGGTAGTCCTAATGCAGTTCTAAGGTTTCACATCAACTCCTAATAAACCTAATGCACAACCCATTACTAGCCCCAATCAAGTGAGAAAATAAAAAACTAAACAGGAAGGCATGCACTGGGGCTTGCCTGGCTCAGGTACGGTACTAGCTACTATAGAAAGTCAGCTGGTGTCTCCTCCTGATCTGCTCGACATCCTGCTCCTCCAGCTGCTCCGGAATCACCTCGAGAGCTATATGTCATGACAAGAGAATGCATGTTAGATGCAATGAAATGTGGCAATTAAATTTAATTATACTTTCGTCTGAAGTATTTCCCTCATTAACTCTTGTTTAAGTTAATTACATAAATTAACTTAAGTTGGTTAATTAGGTTAAATAAATTTTGAAAATTAGTTTATGTCCAGTGGCATTTTTTTGGTGAAGAGCACCACTGGAAGTATTTTTAGTGTGAAGTTTGACGATTTATTGTAAGGTAGATTAATTATAACGATTTAAATAGGGCAGAACAAGGATTAAATCATAATAAATTAATTCTATAAGATATGACAGTGTAAAAATGCTCTGTAAGTGTGTTGGCAGGCTAGTTACAAGCGGCAAGATTTCGTGATTTAAGGAGCATCAAAAGATTTATTAAGAATTAAACATTATTTGCATATTTTCCATTTTTACAGAAAACAGAGGAGGTGCATTGGGTGATTTGACATTTTTGTTGGATAGATCTGGTCACAAGGAGTCCAACAAAATTGGATTCGCAGTTTTCTAATTTATTTTCGATTTTATATGCATTTTACAAGTTTCAGCTGATTTAGGTAAATTCCAGAATTTAGAAAAGAGCTCGGCCAATGATATTTGAGCCACACGTTGGGTCATACGGTTCATGGCGCACCGGATCTGGTGTGGCCAGCACCAGGTTTGCTGAAGCGCGGCCATGGCGTCCGGGGGTCGCCGGAGCGACGGCGGCTCGCCGGAAAACGCCCAAATGACCACCAAGTAGCATAGGTTTACGCGCATCCATTTGAGGGGTTTGTGGTCGACGGGGGCGAACAAATATGGCCGGCGTCGTGCGGCGGCGGGATGACCAAGTTCGGCGAGGTCGCCCGTGCCGTACGAAGCATGAAAGATCTAGGAAAAAAACATGAGAAGCATCACCTTGGACCGCAGAAGAGCAGCGTCGCTCTTGTCGTCGATGGAGAGGTCCGGAAGTAGGAGGTCGCCGTGGAGGTTGGTCGCGTTCTTGCAACAGACGGTGGGGAAAAGTGCCGGGGCGGCGAGTTGAGCTGCTGAAAAGGAGAAGGGTGAGGTCAGGGACGTGCGCCACCGAGTGTAGAAGATGTGTGTAAGAGCAATTGAAGAGATGCTCACCGGAGAGGAAGAATTTGACGATGGGGCGCTGGTTGCTCTGTTAGCCGGAGTTGGGAAAGAACGGCTCAATCTTCCTTCTCACGGTGGGAGAGGAGAAATGGGAGGCATAGCTGGGTGTAGCGGTCTCTTGTGCAGCTGCCTGCGGAGTTGCTCGGCCGGGGAGTAAGTGGGGCGGTGGCGCGAAGGCGAGGTCGAACGGTGGCCGGGAATGGAGGAGGAAGTGGAAGCGCTGCTGCTCGCTCTGGTCGAGAGAACGAGGCAGAGATGCGGAGGAGCTACGGCTCGGCCAACGGATAAGGCTGTGGGGAGGGCTCGCCCTTCCAGCCCAAGGACAGGGAGCAGCGACGTGGTGCTGGCCAATGGTGCGGCGAGCACCGCCTCCGTTGCCCAGTCGGGAGAAAGCAGGCAGCAGAGGAGAGGATGACAGGTGGGACCGGCAGCATCTTTCTTTTTCCCAACGAATTTTCCAAACTGTGATTTCCCTGGAACTTTGGCACACCAAAAGGACTTGTAAATGAACTCCAAAATTTACAAATTTGGTACCGTTTGGAAGCTCATGAAAAGTTCTATCATCTGGCCAACATGCACAGCTGAACTCCAAAGGGATTTCAAACGGCGGCTGGTCAAAGTTGATCGCTTTGGAGGTTTTAGGGATTTATTTGAGCACCTAAATGAATTTGTAAAATCACCAAAAATTCTCCAAAATTCTCATTTGAGATGAGCTATCCATATATATTTTTGTTGGCTCAAGTTGTTATGGAAAAACTTGGAGTTCCTTCACAAGGATCAAATTTGACCCAAATTTGAAGAAACTTGAATTTCATGCTGTCAGATTTGTTGAATTAAAAGGGAACCTTCCAGACCTCCAAAAATTATGAGAAATTCAGGGAACATGGGATAAATATCCAGCTCCAACTTCTTTTTTGATTCCAGGTAGGTTTGAGCAACAGAATTTGAATGAAAATTCGAGTAACAGCAGAATTTGCATGAACTTCTCTGAATTTTTAGAGACACTTCTAGAATTTCAAAAATCATGGAAAAATCTCCCAAAATTCTTCTTTCAGATTTTCTTGCTGCCGAAATTATCAGTTGAGCAAGTTGTTATTGAAATTTTTGAATTCCTTCATAAGCTTTGGTTTGCCATTTATTTGAACAACCAAATTTGAATTCAATTGATTTGAAATTGAGCTCTATTCTTGTCGGGCCGTTTTGCAGCAATGTGGGCTTCGGTGACACGGGGTGTCACAACAATGGTATTCAGGCACACATATGTGAGCTAGACAACTTTTCTAAGTCATCTAGTATAGATAACAGCGTACTATACATTCTACCAGCAAACGTAAATCCAAGCTTAGTACATAAGCACATTTTCGGAGCAGATGCAACACTGTTGAATGTCGACCCATCAACAGCGCACTATACATTATTTATGGATAGTTATACTACAATAGTATAGATAACAGCGTCATATACATTCCGCCAGAAAACGTAAATCCAATCTTAGTACATACTCCCCCCGGTTTTAAATTATTGATGTCATTGACTTTTTTTTGGTACGTTGACCATTCGTTTTATTTAAAATTATTAGTTCAAACATGTAAAATTATAAGGTATATTTCAACTTTCTTAATGATAAAACAAATCATAACAAAATATATGATAATTTTTTAAAAATTTTGAATAAGATGAATGGACAAACATAATGAAAAAAAAAGTCAATGGCGTCAACAATTTGAAACCGGAGGGAGTAAGCACATTTTCGAAGCAGATGCAACACTATTGAGCGTTGACCCATATCAACAGCGTGATCTTTGATATCCTAGAACTATTTTCAACGCCTTGCACTCTCAAAATTTGATGGTGTCATCCATATAAGACTTCTGAAATTAATTCTACGAAATCCCAAAAGAAGAACAAACTTTGTATATCAGAGCATTAACCGTTTGTTGCTGCTGCCACGAGCTCTGCAAGGAGACAGCACCGTTCTTGCCGCAGTATGAACTGCGTGCAATGCTTAGTACGTGTAGCGTCACGGCAATCACTAGGCACTAGCTGTAGGGATGGAAGGTGCTGTTGAGCCGAAGCAGCCAGCAGTGCATTTGCACCCGGGTCAGCTGGAACCCCTGAGGCTCTGTCTTCGTGACTCCCAATCCACGGTACGACCAGCATTCCCAATACCTTCCATCCCTAGTAGCTTGACCGTTTTCGTATCATGACGCATTCAAGCCTGTAAACATGTAGGTACATGATTCAGCAGTTCTTCCATCCCTACAGCTAGTGATGGCTATCTTGATGGTGTATGTTGGAACCGGGTAAAAACTAGTGGAAATTTAATTTAAATCACTTTCTGGACTGCAAGGAAGACCAAAATGGAGAGTAAACATCTAATTAATTTAACCTCGTTTTGTGAATTCTCTACTGCTGGACGTGTATGGCAAATGGCGTGGATACGTATATATGGCCGATGGAGCCTGCCAGCTCTCCAGAACTGCTGCAGCACAAGGTGATTGGCATACAGGATTAAACAGAAGTTCAAAACTAGCAATCTTATTAATATACACATATTAAGACTAGTTGTGCTATCAAGTCATCCATTCCCCTTTTTTTCCTTTGCGGGAAAATCAAGTCATCCATACGAATACCTTATTGTATATAGCTTATAAACCAAAAATCCTACATTAATGCAGGGTTTGGAGCTACGCCAAACAGGACGTAATGCTTACTACTAATACCCAATGATTATCGTAGTTCTCAAAGCGAGTGGCCTAGCGCAATTGAAGTTTAAGCCAAAGGAAATTTCACAAATACTACTTATATACAGAGGCAAGATTCCATGTTATTCGTACATAAAAGTAGTCCATGTAGTATCGTACACTCTCAAAAGTTTGATGATGTCCTTCACGAAACTTGGAAAACTGATTGTTTTCTGCCAATATTCAAAAAAAAAAACATAGAGAAGATTAGATATTGTCTATGAAACTGGACTCGTAATTTCGCCAATACATGTTGCGTATAATATATACATCTTCATTTCTTCATCCTCTTTGAGAACATTTCATAATTAAAATTGTTCTGGAAGTACAGATTCGAGAAATTTTCTAACACAACAAACCATAGACCGGTAGAACTGGAAGCACAAATAATCATCAACAATCGAACGTTCGAGCAAAACATCCACCCAAATGGATCAATGGAACAGAATAGCTAACGGGTTCCTTCCTTCACCCTCACCTGTCAAATGTACACCTCCACCGACAGGTCACGCTCTTGGTTCTTCCAATAATATCCCCGCAACCACGGTGGGCACATCGAGAGTGGGCCTCCCATGCCACGCGCTGTGAGATAAAGCAAAACCACGTAACGACACGTGCCGCGGGGATGAAACCTTGACATCATGAAAGATATTGAGATGAAGGCAATCCAAACCATGCGCTCTACTCACCTCGCAAAAAAAAAAAAAACCATGCGCTCTACTCGGTCACACTTGAGCTCCGAGCATGAAGATGCGCCACCGCAGACTGAGAGAGTACCCGCGTGCGCACAGCCATGCGGATGCACCCAAGGTGGGTGAGGAAGTACGGTGCAGTCAGGAAGCTCGCTGATGGGCGGTCTCTATACCCTCAGGGTGGTCGATCAATGATGTGGCAACCTGTCAAACCGGCGCCCCGAAGACTCCACTATGTCCGTCAGTGCTGAAATTACAATGTTGTCTGTCACGGTAATCACGAGCTTGGCTGTTCGCTGCTCGTGATATGAAGGAACAGACCTATTCCCAATACCTTCCTTGCCTGTAGTATACTAGTAACACTAACAATGTGTGCATTATGCAGCAGTTCTGGCAATTGTAACGCTCACGCATCGGTCTATATGGAAATTATGTGGTCTATATAAACAGCTTTCTATTGTATGAATGTCTGTGGCAAGTTCTGGTTGCATATATATAGGTTTTTGTCTCTGCCTGATCAAATGCTTTCCATCTCATCCGCACTATATCGGCAATAAAGGAGACACACTGCATCTCTCCTTTTTAGCCAAAGCTTACACGTGTTATCTCTGTTGTAAAGGACTTTTGGTTGTTGAACTTGGCAGATTACGATTACTACTGTACACAATACTACCAGGCATTACTTACTAGTACTATGTAGAGGAGTTTTACGATGCCTTATATCAGTAGTACAATACTAGTTATATCTCGAAGGGTACTACTGTCATTTTACACGAATCAAGCTCACGCAGTGGCGGATCCACCGGGGCAGCAGGGGGGTCTCGAGCCCCCCTACTGCCCGCCGGACAGTGGAGCCCCTCCTAGGCCCCCCCCCCCCCCCCCCCCCTCATTTTTCTGGCAGGTAAGAGAGAGGTTGAGGGCGTTGGGCTCGGCTGGAGGTTAAAGACGACTTGGATTTCGAATGTTTATGGCCCGGGAATGAAATAGGAGGTCGTTGTGAATCCATTTTGCTCACATCCGCTATCATTGGGCGCTTAAATTTCAATAGCCGGAGCTTCAGTTTGCAACAATGGCGTCCGGTCCTCTGTGTTTCGATTCGATCTGGAGGAGGAAGAAGGAAGGGGTATATGGGCTCCTGGGCTATGCTGGGCTGAGAGCATTGAGCCTACCCTGAGATTGGGCCATTCACGCTGGCTGAGTCTGTATGCGACAGCATTTCTTTCTCTAAGCCTTTCTGATTTTTTCTTTAGTCTAATCCATATTCTATTAGGTGCAAAGTACAAGTAAAACTGCTCAGTGCCTCTGCAAGATCAAAATTAGAGATATGTATTGCAAGTTTTTAGCGGTATAATTTGAAATAAAATTAATCGTCTTGTATAAAAATTAATCGTCTTGTATAAAATATTTTAATTTTGAAATTAGCCTATACCATGAACTACGTCATACCTCAATTTTTCCCTGTTTTTCCCATCCACCATTATGCGCGAGATTCAAATTTACTTCACCGTGTGCTATGATATTAATCCCGCTCCAGCACAAGGTTCAGCCTTAGTCGTTAACGCTAATCCCAATCAATCGAAATCAAGCAACCACACATGGTGTCTAGCTAGCGACGGCGGCGACAGATAGGTGGAAAGGTGGCTAGGCTTTTGGACCGGTGTCTAGCTTCTCGACAGCGTCTCATGTGGGTAGCCGGTGTAGACAGACCGTGCGGCAATTTTGTGGTTCACGCTCTGCCGCCATATGGTTCAGCCCCCCCCCCCCCCCCCTACAGTTTCCTTCTGGATCCGCCACTGAGCTCACGTGCCCAGCGTCCCCCACACGATCTCCCCGATTGCCTGTCGTTCGAGCGCCGGCACTCTCACACGAACTCAGATTCTGTTTGCTATACGCCGTCGCCCCCTAAAACGAACTCAGATTTTGTTTCTCGTCAGACACACACGATCTTCGCTACCGCGCGCGGAGGGTGGTCCTCGTCACGGATGCGGCGATGCCCTTTGCATTTGCGCCCCCTGCAGTGCAATTCGGCTTGACGCACTGCAGCGCCTCCGTACCCGACGAACTCATCCTAAAATGGACACATGGTCGACGGCTCGACGCCAACTGAGTCTGAGTGCATGATCAACTTGCTGATTCCATATGGTGTGAGAAGAAAATTCTGTTGACGCTATTTTTCCATAGCTGAATGGTTTGCATCGTCTTGTAAAAACACTCGAATGTGAAGGATCGCTGTTCTTGTTTTTTTTTATCTTATTTTCCTGTGAGGGTTCGCAAGTCTTAACTGTTGTCGGCCTAAAAAAAACTCAACTGTTGGTCTGGGTTGTAATTAGTTTCTTTCCTAAAATGCCCCTGTATTATTAATACCACTAAAAAATACTAGTGGTATTAGGGTTGGGAGAGGACCAATCTGAACCGTCAGATTGTAAATACCACTAGTATGTACTAGTAATATGGGGCACCGTAAAACTCCTCATTATGTATCTTATTGCCCAGAGTAGTATTATTAAACGATGACGATTCGATAATAAAGAAGAATAGCATATAGTAACAATTTGTTTCTTTGAAAAGGTTAAGTTATTTTTAGTGTGTTCACAAGCCTCGCCAACTCCTTCAAGGGGTTGGCAGCTGGCTGTAGATGCTGCGTTTGTCGCCCCAGGGAGGGGCGCCTCCACAGAACTGTAGGGGCCCATGACATGTGTGTTTAACATGCCTATTTTCAATCCAATATTTACATAAATTTAGCAACCCAGGGCAACGCCTGGGTTCCCAGCTAGTTTTATGAGGATAACGTGTGGAGGCTGGATGGAGAGATTGTGGAAGAGAGTAGCATCTAGAGGGAGAATAGGTTGTGAACCTTGAGGAGGAATGCTCAAACTCCGGGGCATAGGATCAGAGGCCCCAACTGCTGGGTTTTTTTTCTTTTTTATTTAGTGTAAAATGGTTTGTAGTGGTGGGTTACATAAGGTCCCCCACACACTTCTCAAAATGGACACACTCCTAACACTAGAAATGGAGACCATAGAATGAACATGCTTATAATTGATTTATTGTGGTCAGTTACATAAGGGTCCACAACTGTAGATTGTTCACTTGTTCTATCCATAAATGTAATGTCTTTTGGTTTTGTGATAAGCAAAACTATCAAAATTTTGACAAATAATATATATATATATATATATAACATGATATTTTAAATGAGAGATTCATATATTATGATAGTCGATTCCATGACAAATTTAGTAACATCATTTGTACATTGACAATCTTTATTAAATTTTTTGTCGGAGTAAAAGTTTAAAAAGAACTAACTTAGGACAAACCTATGAGAGACACTCTATATATATTTGTGGATGGAAGAAATACTTTCCAGATACGGCGCTAGCTTCAAACTCGCATGTGCTCGCAAGAATTAGCTAGCTTCAAAAGCTATCCATGTGCGGTGTATGCCCTCAGGGTGGTCATTGATGTGGCTGCGGATGCATCCTATCCTTCCGGGACCTCAGCAGCTTGTCCTTAGGCACGAGTGCTGAATGTACAATGCTTGCGGCCTCCGCCATCCAGCAGTCAACATGAGAGTTGCAGTTGAATGCTCGACATCTGCAAGACCAGACATATTCCCAATACCTTCCATCCCTAGCTAGAGACGTAGCACTACCTGTAAACATGTGTGCCCGCAATTCTTGCAATTGTAACGTTCACACATACATCAATGTGTGTGGAAGCGGTGTCATAACCAGTGAAAACATTAAATCAATCCCTTGCAAGGAGAGGAAGTATCTATCTGGACTTAGTATGTTACAAATTTATGTGGTCTGTATGAACAGCTTCCTACTGTACGATTTTTTGTGGTATGTTTGGATACACGCATATATAGACCTGCCTGCGTTTGCCTGCTCACGTGCTTTGTTTTGCATCTTATGACTGTGCCATCAGCAGTTGAGATGATGAGATTGATCTGGCGCCCACTCAAGTCATTCATCAAGTTTAGCCAAAGCTTTATGCATGTGCAATCAATTTCTGTAAAGGATTTTCTCTGGTCGGACTCGTCAGATTATTATTTTTTCTTTTACAGGGACTCAGCAGCGATCAAACTCTTTGATCTCTTCTTTCATGCGCATTTTGATACTGTACAGAGTACAGACTGCAGAAACAGCTGTTTGGAGTTAACTAAGGCCCGGCCCCTTTCGAAAAAACAACTTCGGCTTGGACGTAGTGCATAAGCCGGAAAAAGCCACAAAATAGCAGCTTCATTATTTTTATCTTTGCAAACAGTGAAATTACTGTACTGCAGTAGCTAAATAGTGCATAAGCTCTCCATAAGCCGGGTGGATCAAAAGCTCCACCAAACCGCCCCTAATCTCATGGGTGCTTGTAATAATGCCAATTACTGAATAATGTTCATCTTGAGTTCCATACCCCTGATATGATGAATATTTCGGGAAAAATCACAATTGTTAAGGTGCTAGAAGACAGGAAACTCCATTCCATCTCTTGGTTAAAAAATGAACGCAGGAAAACTTCAATCGCTTTCTTACCTGATTCAACAATACCCTTCCTTTTTGCTTGCAAATTGCTGAATAATTCCTTTCCCATTTCCATGGATAGTAGCGGAACTATTCTGACTATTTCATCTAAGTGGAAGATCGGGGGGGGGGGGGGGGGGGGGGGGGGGGGGGGGGGGGGGGGTGATGTAATGGTACATATAAATCCGCAACGTGGGAGATGTTTTCCTTGTTCATTGTGGAATAGTGAGAAGTATCGAACTTGTATGTCGCTATCCCAACTGAATTAGTTGTGTGTATATCAACCTTCTCAGAAAATGATTGAGGGCACTATGCATGGGAAGATCTATGAGATTGATGGAGAACCCGATCGGAAACAAAATGATCGATGATTGCTTTTACTGTTATCTCATTTCCAACGAACTGCAGAATATAGGGCCAAAAAACAGTCTATTTCTCCTGAATTGCAGCATCCAGTGCCGAATTGCAGCAACCAGATTCTAACATACCAAACCAACAAACTGGGGCGATTCAGATTCGTTTTTGCAACGCATGAGGAATGCACAAAATACATTCTTCTAACACTGTCTGTATCAGAAATGGCACATATGAGTACCGAGAAACTTTCAAGGTTGACGTACCCCGACAAACTAGATGCATCGAGTAGCATATTGTAGAGTAGATGTGCCCAAAGTTCATTCCCAATGACTCTCAAGCCCATTGGCCTTGATTCCCTAATGATGTTACGTTGGTCTCCAATTGCAAAACGATGAACAAGCCCATTGTGCAGAGAGCACAGTCTATATGTGTTCCTACTAAGTTACCTCCCTATATATGTATGCTTATATGTTTCACGACCCTTCAAACGCATTCGTATGCGGGATGCCTGAGTTTATATTGTTGGGACACAGTGAGGGTATATATCCATGTGACCTAATTAACTGCAGATAATTTGATACAGACTGTGTCGAGGTTTTAGGGCCTCGATGTTATTTATATGGGTGCGCAAGAACCAAGAACACGATGGTAACACAGGAGACGAGGGTTATACAGGTTCAGCCTACGTCATGTGCTGGTGTGGTTTATATTGATGATGTTTATGAGAGGATCCCTGCCCGTCTTATATATCCGGGGGTGCAGGGTTACATGGAAAGTATTCTAGCCAGTTACAACATAAGCTTACTTGTAGTACAGGATAATAATTCTTCTCTGACTTGCCGAGTACTCCATCTAGATACTTGAGCCACTCAAGCTTGTTTGGGCCAGCCCGACTATCCCGTATGGGCACTCGGCTTGTCTTGAGATACCCGGGGGTCATTACTTCGACAGTAGCCCCCAAGTGCTTTTTAATTGATCATCATTGCTTTCCGACTGGATATCCCGCCATGTACAGATATGTCTTCTCAAATAATGTAGAGAGATTAAAAAGGACTTAAATAACCCAAATAATATATGGTGAAAACCTTCTGGTATCTAGCCTCGGGAACTCCAAGACTAGCAAGGCCTTGAATTAGGCATACCTACTGATAATATCCAATATCCAACTGATGATGTCTTCTGAAAATTTGAATATGCACCTTGAGTGCATCTATTAGATGTAGCCCCCGAGCTTCTGTCTAATCTGAAGAATTAGACAGAAGGTCAAAGTGAGCCTAGTCATGATGACTGAAAAACACATCTATTAGATGTATCTGGGTATAAAGCTTCCCGAAAGCCTGGCTCAAAGCCGAGTGAAGAAAACTGTGGGCTCACGCAAGTGAGCCCACGTGGGCTAGCCTCCGAGTCTATGAAGAAGTAGAACAATTGTTCATAGACTCCAAAAAAGCTAAAAACCGATGTAATATTATAGATATAGCCAAATAGGCCTCGTCAATAGACGGTAGAGTAATTTTCTGTCAATATTGTTGGTGCACCAATGTTGTTGCTTGAAATAAAACCAAATAAGTCTAACTGACCGAGTAATCATTCCGCCGAGTGATTGCAGCTCCGAGTCGTTTTTTCTCCTATGTGGCCGAGTGATTTTTCAGCCATATAATGTTCAGCTGAGTGAATAATAATTGTAGCCGACTGATTGTAGCCCATATAAAATCTTGAACCCAACTGCAGTAGCCATGTGAAACAACAATCAGAAAAGTTGTGCCCGAGTGATTGTGTTGATGGTCTCGATTGATAATTATTTGAAGCATGCGTGAGTTGCAACACAGACTGCTAAATGATGGTCTTCGTCATTTGTTTTACTGCTGACATAATTTCCCCTCAATGAACGTGCTGCTGGTTGCTATCCACGCCACTTGTCCTCTTCAAAATTGATCACATGTCCTGATAGCTTGACCTTCAGTAGTGCTTGGCCATCTCAAAATAAGTGACGACTCTGCCCTTGTCCAATGAAGTTCACATCCTGCTGAGTGATTATGGCTAATTGACACGGTCCACTGATAATAGTATAAAAAACAGACCGATTGATTTGTTGTCTGAAGATTATAGCCAAGATAAATAAACAAATGAACACCGTGCAGCAGCCAGTAATTCAGGTTGCGCAATAACAGTAGCCGAGTAATCTTGAAGCCTTCTTCTAGTAGATACACAGGATTGCTTGAAAAAAAAAACAACCTCTGACATTGACGTGAGAATTCACATAGTAGTAGAATGTCCAAAGGAAAAAATCCGATGATCAGGTGAATGACCGAATATGAATATGCATATAATCAATAATAAAATTCCAAAGTCCAAAGACAAGTATTCTGAGGAGTAGTAAATTTCTGCGTAAACATGCCAACAAGTAATATGATCCTGATGAAAATCCCAATAATCAATAAAATCCGGAGATAAATATCCTGAGAATTCCGGTCGAATATTCCAGCAATAATCAATGAAATTCCAGAATTCCGGTTGAATGTTGTAGTAATAACCAATGAAAACTCAGATGATCCGGATGATATTCCAATAATAATCAATAAAATTTCAGATGAGAATCCCAATGATCAATAAAATCCGGAGATGAAATTCTTGAGAATTCCAGCTGAATATTGATGAATAAATACCAATGACGAATACCCATAAATAAATGATAATTGCCGAGTGGCGTCAAGCCCCCGAGTGTAGAAAATATGCTCATCAATACTGAGAGATTATATTACTTGTTTGAATCATGTATATGTAAACAAGAAAAAACAATACGTAGTATAAAGATTGAACAAGACAGCTAGGATATTAAACTCCTTTATCTTGATCAAATTTTAATCTCCTTATGTGTTTAGTCCAATGTTGTCTCCCTCAAAGCGTTAAGTATGAGTGAATTCCATTGACTACTAACTCGGTTGTGACCTAGCCTGACTCATTAACCTAGGGTGTTAGCAACAGAAGGCGTTAACCCGTCAGTGTTAGAGTGTGAGCATCAGCCTGATGTGAGCTTTCATAACTCGAAAAATATCCACCAACTTGCTAGCTTGTGTGAGAAAAGACTCAAGACATCACACATATGGGTAAAAGTAAAGCCCCGAGTCTAGGTCAGAACTCAAACCGAAGTGAGAAAAGAACACCTAATGCCGACTGACGTCGGAAACAAAGGCTGGGCTCATAGAGCGTGTCCCACCTGTCAGTCAGCATTCAACCCGGAGTTGACCAAGACTAAAATGTATGCAACTGACAGGATTTTTTAAAACACACCTGTAAGGTGCAGCCCCTCGAGCTTCTGTGTAATCCGAAGAATTAGACAGAAGGTCTAAAAGAGCCTGGCATATAGATTAAGCATCCATAACCGTAAGAGGAACTCCATGGACTCCCCACAACTGGTGCACTACAGCTGTTATAAACCAGAAGTGAGTTGTAAGTCTCGAACCGAACTTGCACTCGGCCGGAATCTAAGCCCATCCAGCAACTTGTGCTCAGGATGATGACAGCTCGTAAGTTTTGGCGACCGCCTTGCTCTTGACTGCAGTTCATAAAACCGACTCAAAAAGCAAGTTCAATTCTGAGAATAACTTCCCGTAGGACTTCAATTAAGGATCATCTAGCAGAATGAAGAAACCCGCTGAAGTAAAGCCCATAAGGCCTAGCCGATATGGCCGAGCGAAGTCGAAGTAGAAACCCGTCGAAGAAGTAGAGCTCATAGAGTCTGGCCGTCATGGCCGAGTGAAGTCGAAGCCCGTCGAAGAAGTAGAGCTCATAGAGCCTGGCCGCATAGCCGAGTGAAGTCGAAGCCTGTAGAAGAAGTAGAGCTCATAGAGCCTGGCCGACATGGCCGAGTGAAGTCGAAGCCTGTCGAAGAAGTAAAGCTCATGGAGCCTGGCCGACCTGGCCGAGTGAAGAAGAAGACCGCCGAAGAAGTAAAGCTCATGGAGCCTAGCCGACCTGACCGAGAGAGGAAGGAGACCGTCGAAAAAGTAAAGCTCATGGAGCTTGGCCATCAGGCCGAGTGAAGTAAAAATCCGCCGAAGTATCGCCAAGTCGAAAGGAGAGATGAAATCAATCTTTATACTTGAGCTTAATTATAAGCCTCCGGACTAATGCCAGGTTGGTTGAACAATAATCCGAGTGGTTGAGTAAATCACCGACTCAATAATCTGCCGAGTGATTGAGTTGTCGTCATGGCCGAGTGATCATTATCATAAGCCGAGTCACCAAGTTGCAACGGCCGAGTGATTGTCGTGGCTATGTAACCGCCGCACCGCGTCGAGCGAATGCCGCGGCAGTGAGATCAGGAAGCCGCCGATAGCATGCATGAAACATCTCGACAGATGCTATCAATCTTATTGGTCAGCACTTAAAAAAGAAAAACTAGATCAAATACAAGAAAGAATATTCCCTGTAATACATGTGCGCGCGTAGCCTGTGATCAGGAGTAGCATTGCGTCATGGAACTTAAGTTTATACGGCTCCCGTACATGGAAACCAAATCGTGCCTGGCTGGAATTGGCCAGAAATCCTTTCGACATGAACTCAACCCATCCTCAGATACGCCGACTCATGTACTGATCACCGGCGAGTGATCGTGGAGCAGTACGCCAAACCGCCGAGTTGTTGTAGCCGTATGTCAAGTGGCCGCAGCAAGTAGACCGCCATAGCCGTCGTGACCGAGTGGTCGTCACCACCATCTGTCGAATGACCTTCGTGGCCGGATGGCCGTCGCGTCGCCCTACGCCGCCGAGTGCGTAGTTATCGTGGCCGATGGTTGTGAACAGCCCCCGGCGTTCACGATCGTGTGTACCCTCGTACATGCAGAAACAAAGCACTAATTCGTGAGATTAATATTCAAGCCGTACATCATCACGTGAGGACAGATAACTAGATCGATTAGAAATAGAATAAGGAAATTAAGAAGAAAGAAGAAGAAACGAATCTTCCCTGGCTGGCTACTGTTGCCGTGAATAGATTTTAGGACTTTGAGTCGGGCTCAAGTTCTGAAGCAATGCATGACTCGATTTTGGTACCGATGATCTCGTCGAGTTTTACCGCTTCTCGAGACTTGAAGCCAATTTTTATTGATCTGCTTGGTCCTGGCTCGGACTTGGACTTCTGTATCGACTCCATCTCACGCATACAGGTATCCGCCAAGTCGCCGACTGTAGCATCTCGCTTCAAATAATGAGAGGTTAGCTTAACAGGATTGAGATCGGGTGACACTTGACGACACAAGAGTCTAAAAGTACACACATATGAGCATAAATAAAATAGAGTACAAGTGAAAATGTAGTTATTACAACTTAAATTCAGATTTGATTACATAAAAGAGTTTGAAAAGCGTAGCGGAAGCGATCAATAAAACTCGACGTCATTTAATCCTATGATGAAACATATTCAGCTCGTAAACATGCTTCATTCTCCTCCAACCAAAGATTGCCTTTAAACAACAAACCCTGAGCAACTAATACTCAGCAAGACTTACCCGTCAAAATAGCCTTCTAAGACCGACTCCTAGCATGCAGAGGGCTGACCAAAGGTATTGGAATAAATTGCATAAAAGTAGCACTAAAAGTTGGTCATTCTTTCAAATTTTAGCTAAATTAAAAGGGTTCTTGCATAAACATAAAGGTGAGCAACCTATACTAAACAATACATGGTTGCAATACAAATAATTAAAGTACAAACAGAAAGTATAATCATCATCATGTGCACTTCTTACTACGATGTGACACGGTGAACAAGTGGTACTCAATAACCGCGAGGGACGGCGATTCGAATCGATTTACACCTGCAAGCGAAACCCAGAAAACACGACGTACGCACACTCGTAAAGAGTCACGCACGGCAACCTTTCCCAAGACACCATAAAGCCGGGCCGCTTAACACATCTCCCGAGTACACGTCCTCCACGCGATACCCACGCGGAGCTATCCGTGGTTAGCCCGTGCACCCTCCCATCAAACACATACCCGCAACCACCATACCATCTTCATCACTAAAAGAGAGGTAGGTTCACGTCCAACAATGCAATATCAAGTTACATCGGTTTACTAGTGCCCATATCACTAGCATGCATCCGGTACGTTCAAACTTGCTCAAGCAGGGCCACAACGAACGGTTCTCAACCGACACAAACAGGGCTATGGCGAACAAGGACGACCTTGTCACCTCAACCTACACATGAATTTCCCGTTCGGTCTCATATTCATCATCGTATCATGTGAGAGCATAAAAATAATATACTCAAACCACTTATACCGGGCGGTCTCCATACCACCCGATTTTCTACCGATGACTCGACATTAAGCATAGCAATGTCTACCGAGCGGCTGTACAAAACTGAACTATCCCATAGGTAATCATAGGGCAAATGCATCTACTGTTCCAATACAATTCCTAAACTTAATGCACATTTCACGACTCGAATACATGTGTGGAAACGAAAAACTTGGAAAACATAGGATTGCACCGAGGCTTGCCTTAGGGTCTAAAGGTCAGTACACTCCAGAGGGGTAGGGTCAGCGCCGGTCTCCTCGGCTACCATCTCCACGTCCTCGGTTCCGGCGTCGGTTCCTATAATGATGCAATGCAAAACAAAAATTAAATGCAATGCATACATGAAACTTTACTAAATAAAGTAATGTAGTGTCATGATGAGGGTGTTGCTGTGATGCTCAGAAAAGACATAAGGAGCCTTCAAGTTGGTTCCATTTGAAGTATTTTCATAAAAAGCGACAAGTGTTTAGGGTCTCAAAAAGTCAAAACAACATATTTAATTTTGAAAATTAATTAACATGGTTCTGGAAGACAAATATTTTATTTCGCATTTTTCCTAGCATAATACTACTATTATAAGTGACATATCCAAAACTTGGATTAAATCATGCAGGAATAAAATACCAAAAATGCTACAAGGAAAGGCATGGAATTGCATTTAATGAGAAAATATGCAGAATTTAAAGATGCCCTTTGGTGAACAGTACAGGAATGCTATGAGATGCATGCAAACCAAAAAACAGGAATTTTTCATGTACAGAAAAGGTTATAAAAATTCATTAATATTTTCATTCTCTGGATTTTATAAAATTATTAACTGTGAGTCCTGGTGATATTCTTGCACCATTGGATAGATCTTGTTACAAGGATTCCAACAAAATTTAGTTTGCTAATTTTGGATTTTTATTTTATTTTTTATCGATTTTACAAGATCTACCCAAAATTTGAGAACGGAAAAAAGAAAAACAGTCGCGCACTGTAGCTATGCCAGGGCGCGCGCGACGGCGGCGGTCGGCATGGCCGCGTTCTGGCTAAACGGCGGTGAACCAACTAAAATGGTGTGGATCTACGCGATGAGGATGACGAGGCGACCTAGGATCACTAGCGAGTGCACGTGTGCGGTGGTCGTAGCACGCCGGCGGCGAGAGATGGCGGCGGCGGCCATGGCGCGGCGGCGTTCCAGCCGGGGGAGTGGGAGAGGAGGAGAACGAGTGCAAGTACGGGCTTCACCTCGTCGGTTCGGGCCTGCAGGTCGATGATGTTGACGAGGAGGTGGCTGGGAGGAAGGAGTTTGTCGTGGAGGTGACGACCCGGCGGACGGCGGTGAGGAAGAAGAAGAAAACCGGCGAGCTCGCTGCACTAAGGTCGACGAGATAAAGTTAGAGAGGTGCGTGATGGAGTTGCGAAGCTGCTTGCGCGAGGAATCGGTGGATGGCTCACCGAGGAGGGAGTATTCGTCTACGGAGTTGAGTTCGCTCACATGGCGGCCACCGGTGCTTTTCTTCGTTGATCTCGCGCGAGGTTGGGGAAAACTCGAGTTTGTGCTGCTGAGGGGCTAGAGGGACTCCTTGCGTGCCTTTCTGCTTTTGGGTTCAAGCTCGGAGGAGCAGTGGACTGGCGGCGAGCTCGAGCTCTTGCTCGGGCGGCAATGGTGGCTGGTGTTGGCCGGGAGAAGAAGAAAGGAGAAGGAAAGAGAGGGGCGACGACTTGACCGCATGAGGGAAAGGATAGGGACGAGGACAGCGCGCTGTTTGCTGCTCTCAAAACGCGCACGCGCACGCTGGTGCAGTAGCGGAGGACGGCGGGAGCAGGTAGCACAGGGGAGGAAGAACAGAGAGGAATACGTCGCTACAGTATGATTTCGCATTTTCGCTGAATTTTCCAACGTGCTGAAATTGAGGAGCTCCAAACCCAACCTTCCACGTGTCCAAAAATTCTGAAAAATTCAGGGTTGGAAGTTCAAAGCCACAGGAACATTTTTCCTTATTGGCGAATTTCGAATTTCGGCTCAGAATTTGAATTAAAAATTCAAGAAAACAGCCAAATTTGAATATCTCGAGATTTATTTGGGCTTCTTCCTTTATTCATAAAATTCTGAAAAATTCTCCAAAATTCTTGTTGGGTCCCACTCCTGTGCAAGATTTGGAAGTTCTAGTTCAAGCTCCAATTTGACCATATTTGGTGATTTGTTTTCAATTTAACCTCTTAAACAGCATCACTTAACTTCTTGGTAAATTTGCACTAACAACAAGTTTAGAAGTGTCGATTAGAGTGGGATGTTACACCGACTAGACGACTTGATGCTTGAAGCGCGCCCGCCGTTGTCGTGATAACAATACGCCGAGCTTGAAGCGGAGCACCAGATCTGTCTGATGAACAGGTCTGTACTGAAGTTGTTGCCGTAGATCTCGATCCTGGCAACGATGACGTCCGGCCAGCCAGCGAAATTGATGTAGATATTGATAGCCTTCGTATTCGATGAGGTGGATTCCAGAGCTTCCCCTTCCTGGCACGCCACTGTCGAGGTTTTAGGGCCTCGATGTTATTTCTACGGGTGCGCAAGAACCAAGAACACGATGGTAACATAGGAGACGAGGGTTATACAGGTTCGAGCCGCGATGTGCGTAATACCCTACGTCTTGTGCTGGTGTGGTGTATATTGATGATGTTTATGAGAGGATCCCTGCCCGCCTTATATATCCGGGGGTGCAGGGTTACATAGAAAGTATCCTACCTGGTTACAACATAAGCTTACTTGTAGTACAGGATAATAATTCTTCTCTGACTTGCCGAGTACTCCATCTAGATACTTGAGCCACTCAAGCTTGTTTGGGCCAGCCCGACTATCCCGTATAGACACTCGGCCTTGCATGTCTGGAGATACCGGGGGGTCATTACTTCGACAGACTAAACGCGTGGATTGACATAATATTGCTCTTCATGGGCCACACTATTGTTGTGCAGGCTGCTGTAGACTGTAGCAAGGCCGTCAGCCAGTATGACCCGGCCTCTCTTAACTTCAATCAATTTAGAGAAGCAAACGGACCTCGACAGACGGCGATGTAAAGTATAGACTGTAGTGTCTCGCTCAAGTTGCTGTGTTGGCCAGTTCCTTCAAAAAAAAAGTTGCTGTGTTGGCAAAATAAGGGCACCGAAAAATGGAAAAACCTTGTTACCTCGCCCGCAGGCCCAAGTTCCTTAATCTTGAATCAGCACAGGGGAGGGATGGAAAGGTAATCGGTTTTTTTACTACTTAGGCCTGGCACACTTGCACGGCCCATGACAGATGTTAACAGGCCTATGCCCATTCCCCTTGCTACAAATCCACACTGGGCCGTGATTAAAAAGAAGAGCTGGAACAAAGCCCGCGCCGCCCAGATTCTTTTGCTCAAAAAATTCCTTAGCATGTCTGGCCTAATAAGGTAGGTAGTCCGTTACTTACTTACTTACACAGGAGTTAGCGATCTTAGCACTGCAGCAGGCCGCAGCTGATTGAGAGAGATGCACACTCGTCCATCAGCAAGCAGCAGCTCGTCACGGTCACTGTGTAGCAGCTGCCGCAACAAATGGTCATACGAATCGGACGCGCGCGTCGAATTTTCCTGCATGTGCGCATGCAAGCGAGAAATTAGATACACGTCACAGGTAGGCTCCAGTCCACGCAAATCGTTTGCTGCACCCGGCAACAGCTGATCCCGGCTTCTCAGCCACACGTTTGCCTCGGTCCATGTGCGTAGGTGGTGTATTCCTTGAGTATCGATTTTTTTTTTCGCTCGTATAGTTGCCAGACGGTTCCCTGTTTCCAGCATCTGGCAGTGAGCCATTGTACCTTCGCCATTGTTTGTTTCAAAGTAATGCTCTTTCTTTGCTTCGCTATTTTGCCCTGTGGCGCTTGTCATCTCGTCGAGCTCTTTTTGCAGTTCGGCGACTGCCGCCTTTGCTTGCTCAATCTGCAGCCGGAGCCTCTCTTTCTCTCTAGCCCTCTCTTCAGAGATTATCTTCTCCTTTGTTAGCTTGAGTCTTTTTCCAAGTTGTTGCAAGTTGGAAAGTTGACGCATTTGCTTGTCAACTTCATCTTCCTCTGGATCACTTTCCTCAGGGTTAATTGTCGACGGTGGTTCCGCCCATTGCTTGCCGGCTTTTGCCTGCTTCGACTTTTCCGCTTCTTCACTGAAAATGAGGTCGATAGAGCTTTTGGCGGCGATGTCCTCATCACTTGGCCGAATTCCGGCGGCTAGGCTTGCACCGCCAGCGATGGAGCCGTCTCCACCCACGGCGATGGATCGATCCTGGAACATCCCCAACCCCTCTTTCACCCCTACACTCTCTCCGTCAACGAGATTGGCTGGAACCACGACGTGGAACGGCTGTCTCGCCGCCGACCTGTACGCTGGCGGAGAGCAAGAACCTGGTTTCTATTTTCTGGATCTGGATTCGAAATTTGAAAATGGGAAGCGGAACATGGCATCAACTTCAGAATCGATCCAGATAGAACCACTCAAACGCATTTAATCCGTATACTATACGGGCCCATGAACAGCATCGTATTTGATTTGACACAAACTGGCAGGGGCCAGACGGACTGCGCACTCGGCACACTTCCCACGCACACGAAACACTTGGCTGAGAAGCCGGGAACAGATGTTGCCGGGTTCTATATATTCATACTCGGTAAAGAATCTTTTGATCGGGACGTATCAATGATTGTGATGGAAATGTACCGAAGGGATTAAAAAAGAATGGTTATTAAAGAAAAAGCGACCGAGGTTGTTACCGCGGACCGTGATGCAACGCAATGAGCTGAAATAAAGCAGGTCAGCATTCGGTCAATGGTCAAGCTTAAGAATTTCAGAGTGTAAGTATATACTGGAGATAGATGTATGTAGACAAAGTTTTCACAGTTCGTTTTTGTTGCCCGAAAGGCCGAAACCTACTACAGGTCAAAGTAAAGGTCTGTGCGCGGAATTGCTTGAGAGTTTCCAGGTCAAAATTCCGCATGCCGAGATTACTGTGTTTCTGAATTTGGCCAATTTTCAAACACCGTGATAGTACAGTAGAAGTCGGAAAAAGAGGCAGAGAGGGCTGCTTAAAAGATTTATAAAGTTATGTAGTAAAACTTACGAAAGTAAGTTTGGCTTAGCAAGACTATATACATACATTTTTGCAGAGCAAATACTGTAGGGAGCTTGTGCATACCCGAGCCGGGTAGCAGCAAGGCGCAAACATTCCTACATATGCGTCTTTCACTAGCTTAGGGAAAAGCCTCAGCATCCTCTCTGGTTCGTTGCAACACATCCAACTTCCGTTCTGTTGAGCACGGAGGAGCAGAGTACTCTGCCCCACTCAGTCACACACACAGACGCGCACACATCATCTGGCCCACTCGTTCCTCCTAGTATTTCTTTCTCTGGCTATAGAAGGCCGCTTCCTACTGAGCGCACGCACGTACTGCTAGGCTGCGGCATGCACGCAATTTCCGCGCATGAGAACAACGTAGCTGAGAAATGAGCACGCAGATTAAACATACCAACAACGTCCAGCACCTGGGTGCAGTCGGTGGTGAGAACCACTCCAATGCAATCGATCGTCCCAGAAATTCCGGTGCGCAGTCAATCGATCGGCAGACGAGACGACAACCCTGCCAGGAAAACCGCAGGCAACTCTTGGATCTCTCAAATGGCCGATCGATGGAGCTCGCTCGTCGTGGGTCGCGGAAGAGAGGAAAAGGGTGGGAAGGAGAGGGGAAAAAATGGCGTCGTGTCGTGCGCGCGCAAAGCGCGGCTTCCTTTCCTTTCCACCGGTGCGTGGCCGGGCGGAGGCGTGGCGCGGAAGCGAGCCGAGCTGAGCCTGGCCGTCACGCTCCAACAATGATGGCCGCCTGATTGATTATCAACAAACATAGCAGCAGCAGGGCTATAGCTGGTGGTACACGCACGCTCTGCCGCTGGGGCAGGTCGACACGGCGGCCGGCGGCTTTTCTGCGCGTCCAATCGCCGGTCGGCCGGGAAGAGAGAGAGAGAGAGAGAGAGAAAAAGCAAAGGGACGACGTCGCAGAGGGAGGGGAGGGAGGCAGGCAGGCAGGGCAGCGGCGTTTGGGGATCCGCGCCCGTGCAGAGAGAGACGCCGGGGACCCGCGCGCGGCGGCCGTCCATCCCTCCCTGTCATCCTCGCTTTCCTTTCCGACGGCAAACGACTCCACGTGCGCGTGCGTCTCGTCGCTTTCTTTCGCTTGGCTCCTTCCTTTCCTGCCTCTCTGCATGCCTCGGCGAGCTACCTACCTGCGCCCGGCCGCCGAGGGCCACCGGCCGTCAGCTAGTGAGTGACGGCCAGGGGCTTGACGTGGATTCGGACGGACGCCGTCGGCACAGGGGAACGCCTGCATGTGGTACGTGCGGCTGGAAGACGGGAACGTTGTCATGTGCATCTCTCGAGGTTAGTGCTAGTATGTAGCAATGCAAACTCAAGTTGGCGTTCGGTTCCCCCTCTAAAATCCCTCTAAACTTTATACCCCTCTAAAGTAAAAAGAATCTTACTATTTAGAGGTACTAAATAAAATTTAATTGCAAAACCTTTCTGCAGATGGGCGTTATTTTTCGAGACGAATCTAATGAGCCTAATTAATCAATGTTTTGACACAGCGATGCTACAGTAACCATCGTCTAATCGCCGCTTAATTACCCTCATTACGTTCGTCTCGCGAAATAGATGGGGGTCCTGGACTTAGTTTTGTAATTTGACTTTGTTTAGTACACATAAATCGTGCCGGCATTTTGATGTGACCCCTCTAAAGTTTTTAGAGGGGTCACCGAACGGGGCCCAAGTCTCTCTACACAACTGGACTGGACGAGTATGAATATATAGAACCCGGCAACATCTGTTCCCGGCTTCTCAGCCAAGTGTTTCGTGTGCGTGGGAAGTGTGCCGAGTGCGCAGTCCGTCTGGCCCCTGCCAGTTTGTGTCAAATCAAATACGGTGCTGTTCATGGGCCCGTATAGTATACGAATTAAATGCGTTTGAGTGGTTCTATCTGGATCGATTCTGAAGTTGATGCCATGTTCCGCTTCCCATTTTCAAATTTCGAATCCAGATCCAGAAAATAGAAACCAGGTTCTTGCTCTCCGCCAGCGTACAGGTCGGCGGCGAGACAGCCGTTCCACGTCGTGGTTCCAGCCAATCTCGGCGACGGAGAGAGTGTAGGGGTGAAAGAGGGGTTGGGGATGTTCCAGGATCGATCCATCACCGTGGGTGGAGACGGCTCCATCGCCGGCGGTGCAAGCCTAGCCGCCGGAATTCGGCCAAGTGATGAGGACATCGCCGCCAAAAGCTCTATCGACCTCATTTTCAGTGAAGAAGTGGAAAAGTCGAAGCAGGCAAAAGCCGGCAAGCAATGGGCGGAACCACCGTCGACAATTAACCCTGAGGAAAGTGATCCAGAGGAAGATGAAGTTGACAAGCAAATGCGTCAACTTTCCAACTTGCAACAACTTGGAAAAAGACTCAAGCTAACAAAGGAGAAGATAATCTCTGAAGAGAGGGCTAGAGAGAAAGAGAGGCTCCGGCTGCAGATTGATCAAGCAAAGGCGGCAGTCGCCGAACTGCAAAAAGAGCTCGACGAGATGACAAGCGCCACAGGGCAAAATAGCGAAGCAAAGAAAGAGCATTACTTTGAAACAAACAATGGCGAAGGCCATCATAGGCTTCGGACTGTATACCGCCAATCTGCACCTTTCGTGAGTAAATTCGACAAGAACCCCCCCTTGTCAGAAGGCCTCCAGTTGACCCCTTGGCCAGCAACTTACAAGCCTATCTCCTTATCAAAGTACAATGGCTCAACCGACCCAAGGCAATTTTTGATGTCATTTGAAGCTGCAGTAGCATCCGCTGGAGGAAATGATACGGTATTGGCGAAAACCTTTGTCACTGAAATTGAGCATCAAGCCCTTGAGTGGTACTCTAGACTGAAGCCCGGATCAATATACTCATGGGAGAACCTAAGGGAAAATTGACGACAAATTTCCAAGGTTTTCACAGAACATCTATATCCGCAGATGAACTCAGAGCATGTGTTTAGCAAGAGAGAGAGCCCCTGCAAGACTATTTCCAGAGGCTCGTGACGGCTCCTTCATGGGCGGTGGATCTGTCCCGGCCGCGGGTGGAGACGCGTGCATCTGGAGGTCTACCCGGCGGCGTGGTCTTCTTCCTGTGTCAGCGGGATCTGCCTTCAAGGCGCGCTGGGCACGGTGGGACAACGACGAGGTGCTCTTCCGCGGCAAGTTCAGGCACTCGATGGGTGGAGGCTGCCCAGATCTGTCGCTTCCTCCGCCAGATCTGGACAGCGCGCGGCTCGAGGCCCCCTGCGGCGGCGACCTTGAGGTCCCAGGCGGCGGCGACCTCGAGGTCCCAGGCGGCGGCGGATCTTGTACCTCGACAACAATGTCGGGCTCGAGGTCAAAGATCGCCGGGGTACGCGGCGCCGGCGGGCTCGGGGTACTGTGGGCGTGGTCCGCGGCACAGGAGCTCCTCGAGGAGTTTTGCAGCTGACTCGAGCAAGTGCGCAGGCGCTTCCAGCTTTGATCTGGCGCGACGCAGTCGCCGTCGTCTGCATCCAAAGAGCCCCGCAGCTGTCCTCCGCTGACCGGTTCGAGCACCAGTTCCCGAACGATTCTGGGCCATGGGATGCACGGTCGGCGACGTGATCTGGCTGTGGTCATGCGGGATGGTCGATGCTCAACGCAGCGCCGCGTTGTCCGCCGCCGCAGGAGCCGGAACGCATGTCCTGGCCGTCACCGACGAGCACCACGCGCCAGGTAACATACGTTGATCACTCTACTTCTTGTTCTCTTCTGATTCATAAAATTGGTTGCTAAGCTGCTGTTGGCGCGACGCAGAGCTGAAGATGAAGATGACCCTGCTGATTATCGAGTGGAGCAAGCTAATGTACATGAGGCGAACAGATGCATATACTACATGGTGCTCGACCATTTTTTGGGTCAATTTTTTTTCAGAGTTTCATTCACTGGTCATTCACTGGTACTACATGGTGCTTTCACGAGTTAATCACGCTTTGTGATATGCATGGTTTCCTCATGCCTTAATCTTGCATTGTGTTTTTTTTTTCCTTTGGGAGAATCTGCATTGCACAATTTGTGAAACTCCATGGTGATGTAACGATCTTCCTTGCATCTTGTTGAGATGTTCGAGAAAATGACTGCACAAGAGAACCAGATGTACTACAAGCCCTTTTTTTTGGTTCAAGAACTGTTCTTAGTTCAATCGGTTGGGCCAGATCTTTTTGTTTGATTGAAATTAGCTCACATATTAAAAATTTTACATTGTTGGTTCATCCATTGTGTGAAAATATTTATTACTGGTTCATTTGGTGCACAAAATTTTCACTTTGCTGGATCATATGGTGCATCAGTACAGCATGGGTTCAGGGTTGTTGCCTTCTCGCATTTTTTCAATTCAGAGTTAGTTTTTTTTTAATTGAATGCATTGCATATAGGCGGAACAACTCTAGTACAGCAAAGGTACCATTGCATAAATTTTGGTGTACAGTTTCGTGTTCCTCGGAATTTTTATGGTGTCTATAAAAAAAATAATTTGAAGATGGTATTATTTGATGATTTTGGTGAGGTTAATATGAACTTTTTAGTATTTGATTTTTCTTTAGTACAGAAAGTGTCCATTGTGTATTTCACATAACATACCAATTATGATGGAATTTGTGTAATTTGGAAAAGGAATTTTACACATAACGTACCAGTTATGATGCTGTACAATTGAGACATGCAGTCGAATTTATTCAGATAGTGCACAATCTGTTTAAGGATTAAACATAAATTTTTAGGTACATCTTCTGAGGTTGTAGTGAACTAATGGTGTGCTAACGGTTTTTACAAGAGTGGTACAATGTATCTGTATTTTGTGGCATGGAAATCAGATACTTAATTTTTATTAGTTGTTTAATTTTGGTGGTTTGAAATCCTGTTCAGAGTGCAAGTTCATATGATGTCCCAATACTTTCATTAGTACAGGAAGCATTTGTGCCATTCTAATGAAATATCATTTGTCTCAGATTTAGTTTTCTGTGAATAAGTATTATTAAAAAACTGTAATTGTTAAAAATTTGATATGCAATGTAATAGTACTGAATGGGCTCATCAGTGGTACCCTGTGTAACTTTGACTAGTCTATGGCCTCATTTTCTTATTGTTGTTGTACATTTCCTGGAACAAAAAAATCGTATTGTTCTTGTACATTTTTTATCCATACAGATGTACTAAATAGAAGAATTGTTCTTGTAGTTTTCTGAAGTAAAGAAATGTATATGACATAAAGATGAGGAGTCACCATTCACATATTTGATTTTAACGGCCCAAATTATTTAGACAGTCAAAAGTATGTGCAGAACTCGGGAATTTTTCACAAGGCATGTTCAGAATTGCATAGGTACAGTATGGGGTCAGTGCTGTTATCTTTTCAAATTTTGTTCGCCGGGACTTTGATGAGTTTATGTTTTGACCACCAAAATGAAATCATTTTGTAAACGTTGCTTTTGTAGTAATCTGAAAAAAAAAATTCCATTCTGGGAAAAAAGAACAGGTAATTTTGGTACACCTTCCTCATCCTCAGAATTTTTGTGGGTGTCTAATAAAATGAACCTGAAGATGGTCAAGCGCAAGGTTCATTTACATTTGTGTTGGTGATTCTGGTGGTAAAAAAATAAGTTGGTGTGGAGAATGAGTACTTTATTCGTACAACGAATTTATTTTCATTTTGACAAGAGTAGGGGCTGAGAACAGTTTATTTGATTTCAAATAAAATCCTGTTGCAATCCATGTGTTCCTGGTACCTATATACTGTAATCCATGTGATCTATTTTGCACAAAATGTACTACAGATGATGCAGGGTGTTTATTTCCAAAACTGTACCATGTGTTTTTTAATAGAACATAGGAGTATCAGTTATAATGGGGTTTGTGTTTATGAGGATTTAGTTAAAGAATTTTCTTTGTGATGTTCAAAATTGCATCGGCACAGTGTGGGTTCACTGTTGGTACGTTCTCAGATTTTGTTCAATCAAGAGATTTTTTATTTGAATGCATTGCAGACACGGTTTGAGTATTGGAACAGCGCTGGTACACAAGAGGTATCGTGTCATCTAAAATATAGAAAATCAATACAATCCTCAATTTTTTTCATAATTTTTTTGGACATTTTATTTCAATGAGGTCAATATGTACTCCCCCTTTAGGACTTGATTTTCCTTTACATTGTTCTTGAGATGTACATATTACTGTGTGCTTCTTTGTATAAGTGTTCTTCTTCTTTTTTTAAAAAAAAACTAATATATGTGTATATGTAATTGAAGGACCCCAACGTACAATGGTACAACATTTGGATTAATTGTTCTTTATTTTTTATAAAAAATCTATAATATATGTATCTGTGCAATTGAAGGACCCCAATGTGTCATGGTAGAAAGCATATGATAATTGAATGAGTGCATATTTTTAGTTACCATATGAACAAGTAAATGGAACACCCGAATGTGAGTGGTACGTATTCGTTGCATTAGTCCTTGTTCACGATGGTGGAAAAGTTTCAAAAATTGGTTCAAAAATGTGAGAGATACTTTTTTTTGAACTGCACTAGTATTATGTTGATCTTAATTCAGTATGAGTATTACTGATTCCTTTTGCTGGCTCATGTGTCCACAAGGAGTGCGTTAGTAAAATAATTGTTCCTCTTCACAGTGATGGAACACTACTAGGTCATCTAGTATGAATGAATGACATGTTGAAATTTTTTCGCATGGGTAACAAACATTTTTTTGGGTAGAAAGAACAATAAGTTCTATATCTTTCAACTTGAAGAACAGGTCGCGTTCCATGTTGGGGCGCCTGGTTCGGGGTGGAAACCGGAACAGATCAAAAGAAAAGGCGGAATGGTCGACTTCGTCCCTCATCTTTTCCCAGAAGCTCAATTTCATCCTCCAACTATGAAATGGTCCAATTTGGTCCCTGATCTTTGGTTGACCGCTCAAACCAGTCTCTCCTCCCATCTGACCGTCCACGTTGGCATGCTACGCCGAACCATTCCGCCAAAAGAAAATGAAGTACCACCCGCCGCAATATTGTGAAAAAAATAAAAAAGAGTGCCACCGCAGTGATTCTTGGGTAAATTAGAAAATGCACCGGCCACCAAACCTCATTTACTCTCAGCTTGAGAGAACGGTGGAGGAGCTCCCACTTGGCACATTAATCACTGACAAAAGGACCAGACCAGGTACAATGGCTCACTGCCAGATGCTGGAAACAGGGAACCGTCTGGCAACTATACGAGCGAAAAAAAAATCGATACTCAAGGAATACACCACCTACACACATGGACCGAGGCAAACGTGTGGCTGAGAAGCCGGGATCAGCTGTTGCCGGGTGCAGCAAACGATTTGCGGTCTTTACCACCCATGTTGCTTTCGACTCTGATTTCCATGCGTCCAGATTATTCGGATGTCTGGATATACATAGATCATTCTCTTCCGGCTTTTACGGCTGGTGAAAACGACGTACACATAAATTTCGCTTTCGTCAGCTTCCACATGCTAAATCCTGCGCTCTATTTTACCCAAAAAGAAGATATATATAAAGGATCAGCAAGTAGTGGTTATTGCTAAAATTTATTTTGAACAGGTAAATTAATGATACATGATTAGTACTGGAAATAACCAGAATTGAAGACATTCCTTTTGCTACTTGATAATCCACTGATACTATTGACCATTATTACTGATAATAAACAGCTAAAGAAAGCAATATGGACCTAAAACCAGACACAATTGCTTTAGTACTCAATCGTTAACTACTAAAAAATAGAGCATTTACAGAGCATCTATTATTCACTGCTTAATAACGTAGATACGGAGTATACCTTTGGGGTGCATTGACCTTGCCGGGAACCGGCAGCCACCAAGATTTAGAGTACTGATTCTTGGTTAAAAAAGTTAATTTAAACAAGCACGCATTGGGATTAGTAATTAAATCCTTATTAGTTTGCTCGGTGGACAAACCAGAACAAGATTAAGGTCCGTCACATATTTTATTTTATTTTTGCAAGTGATGATTATTGCCGTATATGCATCTACAGAGCAAGGTAATACCACTCAACATAAATGAAAACAGAGTACTGTTTTGCCAAAAAAAAAACAGAGTACCAATACTAGCTGCGTATTTTTTACTTCCATGTAAACACCAGGTCGTCTATGGATTTTATTTTGGTAATAAGAATGCAAGAAGTGTTGTTTAGAGTTTTGGTTACCAAAAGGATAGTGCATCAATGGACAATGGATGGTACTAGTGGCCAAGATTTGTTGTGTATGGATCATAATATTGGATGGTAGGGATCATTTCTTCGTCCATGGGCATAACAAATAACACAATTTTTCTTCCTCAAGCTATGTTTGCTTCCACCTTGCCCACCCATTTTGGGTAAGCTTTCAAATAGTCTAATTCACCATCCCTCCACAAAGCTAATTTAGAGTTACGAAGGTGTCATCTTGCTACCATTGAACAGTTAACTTCACCACTGCATTTAGTTGTCTACGTGTAACATCGCTACTCTACGCTAGGCTCATCTTTCACGTGAACATCCCTCTAAACATATAGATAAGAGGAACCCATGTAATAAAGATGAACTATACATCAAATGCCAAATAACTCAACTTCTCTCAGCTGTTGGATCCTAGTCATCGGATGACGTCAACGACACGAACATGATCATCGTCTTCCTCTAGCTATGTTTCTTCCCCCCAAGTGAACGCAAAACTAAGCTTTCCTGCAAGTAGACACCTATCTAACAGATCTGTTGCGGCCTCTCCTCCCACTTTAACTCGACGACTTTCAAAGCTCTCTTGCCTCGACACTTCCCGCCACCGCGGCTCTGATGGCCCGTTGGCATCTAATTGCATTGTTTGTTCGCTGTCTTAATTGTGTCGTCTCCAAGGCTTGGTCACCAATATTCCAAGCTCCGTCAACTGAAAATGTTATTGTTTTCGAGTGCTTGTAAAATAGGAGCCGCGGGTAAGTAAACATAGAACTGCGCTTTCACGCTAAATTTTCTTAATTTTTTATGATCAAATGTGTCAATAAAATAATGAAATTGAAGAGCCAAAATCTCTTTTCGTTTGGCTTCCCTAATCCATTATGTGCTCACTACACACAGAATATAACGTTTTTTCACTGCTGAACATCAGGTGGTGTTTGGAAAATGGGAAATGTGGGGTGAGATAGGGATTGGGAAATGTTCTCTGAGGAAATGAAAGGTTGAGATGTGATATGATGAAAAAATAAAGAGTGTAAATTTCTCACACCATGTTCTAATCCCAATCCCAATACCCATTTCTCACAATACTATGAAAAAATGAAGGGTGTACATTTCTCACACCATTTTCCAATCCCAATCCCTATACCCATTTCCATAAATCCAAACACCACCTCAGAGAAAGTGTACACATGTAAGGAGCTGGGAACCCGAGGCAGGGCTGCAGCGGCTACCGAGGTCCGCCCAGCGGCAGCAGCCAACCCGCCACCGTCCAAAAGCCAGAACCGGAGCGAGCGTGAAACGGCTCGCCTCCCCGCAGGCCGCAGCTTGACTCGAGGTCCTCTCCTCGCACGCCGCGCAGCCGGCCGCTCCCCCATCCCCACACACCACCACCACCCACTCCTCTCCTCTCCTCCTCACTCACGAGTACCAAACCCATCGGGCACGCGAAAAGGAGCAAAGCCCACCCGAGGCGCGGAGGAGAAAAAGGAGCCTCCTTTCCCGACCTGCCAGCTCCCGATTCGAGCAAAGCGAGCAGAGGGGGCGAGCGAGATCGAGAGCAGGGAGGAGGAGGGAGGATGGGAGGGGTGACGTCGAGCGTGGCGGCCAAGATGGCCTTCTTCCCGCCGACGCCGCCGTCGTACGCGCTGGTGGAGGACGCCGCGGCGGGGGTCACCACGCTCAGCGGGCAGCCGCACCGGGAGAACGTCGAGGTGCTCCGCCTCCGCACGCGCCGGGGCAACACGCTGGCCGCCATGTACGTGCGCCACCCGGACGCCGCCTCCACCGTGCTCTACTCCCACGGCAACGCCGCCGACCTCGGCCACCTGTACCAGCTCTTCGTCCACCTCTCCTTCAACCTCCGCGTCAACGTCCTCGGGTGAGCTCCCTCTCCCTCTCTCTCTCTCTCCTGCCCAACTGAATAGCTGCGCTCTGCTCCGCATCATCCTCTGCTTGCTTGGTTGACGCCGGGGTTCCTCGATTTGTTGCAATGGATGCGTAAATTTTCATGTTCTGGTGTGAAACTCATTCCTTTTGTGCACCTGGTTTGTCTGGATTTGCAAATTTGCGGTTAACTTGATGATTTTGGTATGTTTGGATCACTTTCCCTTCCTCTGCATTTCCTCAAAAAGGAAATTACTTTCCTTTCCATTGCTCCTGGAAGTAAAGTCCAGTCCCCGTGAACTTTTGTTTGTGTGCCCATATTGGGGATTTTCATGCTCTGGTGTGGGAATACTGCATTTCGTTCTTCACAGGTTTCGGCACTGCTTTCGCCGAATTCGACACATGCGTGATGTGATATGAGGAATCGATGCCTCGAATTTCGAGTTTGCTTTGCGAGTAAAGTTGGTGCTTTCAGGATTTCATCTCTCTTTTTTTGGATTATTTATCTGTTACTCGTGCGTGTCAGTCGGGGGAAAAAGAATTTTTGTTACTCGTTTCTTCTTCCTCTCTGTTTTCTGGAGTCTGTTTGGGTCATAAAATTGATTTTCCTCTTCTGATCTGGAATCTTGAGTAGCTGGTCTGAATTTCCGGCGCCGCCTAGATCCTGCCTGGCTATTTTGGGCTTTGGTATCGCAGCTTTTCTTGCTCAGCGCAATCAGCCTGATATGATGATTGTCAGCTTTTCTGGAATGTGCCGAGTAGTGAAGAATTTTTCGTGTCTAAAAAAAAATTGTCGGTGCTGTGCATCCGGACTCCGATGTTTCTCTTCAGTTATATTATTATGCCAGCAGAAGAGGTTGTGGTTGACCAGTTGACGATGTGACGACAACCTTATGCTTGTATTAGAAATTGAGTCATGGGTGATGCTCTCCTGTTTGATTTGAAATAAAATGATAAAGTTTCTTAGATCAGCTGAGTATATGAAATAGAAAAACAATTACTCATGCTTGCAACTTGGTTCATGGGTTCCTATCTGGTTTATTGCTTTCACATATCAAAAGTTTACGCGTGTTCTTATTTTAGTTGTGCTATCCGGTGTTCCTATGAGATGGGGTGATAATTCCACGGTCGAGCTGCAAGATGCTTCTTTTTCTCGAACAGATTGCCAGATGTTATGTTATTGATGTGGAGCATATTGTACATTTGTACTTCACTAAAATTTTAGTATTTATACACACCCTTCCAGCATTAGAGATTCAATGTCCCTACTTATTTAGAGGTTTTGCCACTGAAAACTTGGATATTCTCATTAAATATACATTTAATATGACCTAATAATTGATTTTTCTGGAGTGTTTTGAGTTATGCGGGGTGTTGCTGAAACCTAACCTCTAATATGCACAATTGAGGTCCATATACCGATCTCATGGAAAATTGTTATGTTTTCATTATTGCATATGCTTGATGGGCTCAAAACTATATTTCATTTATATTATATCTAGCACTGCATTCTTTCCATTCCGAGATGGGATACAGGGTGTTATGTTTGATAGAGTTTGTTTTGGCGTGTTATGTCTTGGTAGTACTTGATTGTCCATTGACAACATCCCATGCTTCATCATTTTCTTTTCGTAATGTTTATCGATGATTGATCCCTTTTTTTTTTTTTGAGATTTTGTTGCATAGTTTCCATCTTCCTGATAATTCTGTTTGAAAGAACCTGATCTGAGTCATAGTAAAACCACTTCCCGAATTGGTACGAGTATGATCGACTTGCTTATATTGTATGCATGGGCTTTGTTTCTTCTGGGTGATATGAATTTGGAAATTTGAAAATATCGTTGTACACATAGCTAGAGCTAAGGTACGCAAAACAATTTATGGTTCCGTGTTTATAAATTTTGATTGAAGATAAAGAGTACATTTCCCATGTATGGTTTACTGCGTAAACAATGCAGCAGCTACCCCTTGTTACTTTGTTTTCCTGTCGTGAGAGGCTAACAGTGACTTTTGAACTTTGCAGGTACGACTATTCAGGGTATGGACAGTCATCTGGAAAGGTATGTTGAAGATGAGCAATGCTATGCTTTGTAGCCAGCCAAGTTAGAGCTAGTTTGCTGAGTTTTGCTTTCTCTCATTTCAGCCAAGTGAACACAACACTTATGCGGATATAGAGGCTGCTTACAAGTGCCTCATAGAGAACTTTGGTGCCAAGGAAGAAGAAATAATTCTTTATGGACAGTCTGTTGGGAGTGGGCCGACGGTAGATTTGGCCAGTCGATTGCCTCGGCTGCGAGCTGTTGTCCTACATAGTCCTATATTGTCAGGATTGAGAGTTATGTATCCTGTTAAACGTACATATTGGTTTGACATATACAAGGTTTGTTACCAGCATCAATACATTCAATATTGAGTTGCCTGATCTATGCCTTATGCACTATCTCTGTTTTATGCTTACAATTCTTTATTATTCATTTGCTCCAGAATATTGATAAAATCCCTCAAGTCACCTGCCCTGTGCTTATTATACATGTAAGTGTATCTCAACTTAACACTTTTCTCTCTTTTAGGAATTTGGTATGTATGACAGGCAATAACGAAATGTGAAGTTACGTCCCATGCATATATGCGCATCTTTATTGTTGTAGGCAGAGAGCCAGAGATAAAACCTGAAATTCGGACTATATGATTTATTAGCAGCTTGTCCACACTGAACTATGGATGACATGAAAATTACTTTAAGTTGTGTTGTATGCATAAATGTTGAAATAGATAAGTGCATACCCTCCTGGCCTTGACTGCTTAAGAGTCCATACTTCATTTTTATAGTACGTGTCTCTCAGCTTAGATCCAATAGACTATTATTTTCCTGTTTATTGCTCTAGTCTAGGGGATACAGTTGGATGCCACATAATTTCATGCAAGTCTGTGCAGGTTGGTTTGGTCTATCATGTAGATTTTTCTTTTAGTTTGCAACTGAAATACAGGTCTGATAAATCATCAGTCATGTTGTGACTACACTTCTAATTTCAAATGTTTGTGTGTCTGTTGATAGCTGCATAGTTTGTGGGCAATAGCTAATGCCAGTATACACTTGTTATCAACTTCATGCCATTATTATATAGAAAACGTGAATTATTTAAACAAGTGCATAGTGTTAAGTTTGTGTTTTCTTTGAATATCAGAGCATTATGATTGAAGTAAAATTATTTTTCTGGATAAGCAAATCACTGTAACTGCACACGGTATATTTTTTGTTGTCTTTTTTGGAAGTTTATAATTTCAATCACTGAACGTCAATCTTTGCACATGCATACCTGTGAGCTTTCTTTGACATATTTTTATTGCACCCTTGGATTGTTTTTGGTCATGTGTAATATATGAACTGGCTGTTTCCTGTTTTAACCTGAGTGCAAAGAAATGCAATTGGAAGTGTAATACATGTGTTACATCAACTTGGCATTCCTTACTTGTGATCAAGTACCTCTCTGCTCGTTTGAAGATTGAGTTGCTAGTATTTTGCGTTTTGGGTGGTGCGGTTTATGGTGTTGAAGTGATACAACATCAAATTAGCTATCTGGGTCTTGGATCAGTAAGTAGAGTACCTAGAAAGAAAATCAAAATAGAAAAATGTTCTAAAATTAGTGTTTGCGCTCAAGAAAGGCCATGTCATAAATTGCATCAGAAATTTGTAGATTGTACTATATGTTTTTTTATTTATTCATTAGAACATATGGACTGATCATGATTATTAGCAAGTTGAAATGTTTGTCGTCATCCTTTCACATACCACTTCACTGAAGGTATTGCGCATAAGGAGAAATAGCCGAGGAGCCACTGACTGTGCATCTAGTTATGTTTTGGAACCTAAAACAAAGGTTGTGTTGAAAAGACTCTTCTAGGACATATATCAACTATACACAAAATTTACAAAGCTAAGAACATTGTATATGGTCTGCAAAGTTAACTAACAAGTTAGTTCTTTACCAAAAAGGTTACGAATGTTTCTACTGCCTGTGAAATTTTTCACAATAGCACACTAGAATCTTGACAGTAACATATCAGCTCTTTGTCTCTTGTGTTTCTGATAAATATGTTATGCTAGGATCCCACCACGTAAAACACTGAACCTTGAGGATGAAACATAAAAACAATAGCACTCGCTTCTGGTGCTCTACTTCACCGTACTATGATTAACACTTAATTAAGTTATTCATCTTTGAAAGTAGATCTACTCGGATTTAGCCATTCTTCATATTTTCGCGTCTACGGGTACTTGATTGACCTTGTACTTTGTCCTTTATATGTTATAAATCGAAACGAACAAATGTTTCCTTATGAACTATTCGGTCAGTGATCTTGCAAATCAGACACTGCTTATTAGCTAGTTGTCTTTTCATCTCTTAAGTCCAAGTTATCTCATAAGGTTGAAGGAATCTGTCGGTATGTTACATGCCTGGAACTGGTTGGCACAATACAATTGTAACTATGTATCCTAAATTCCTAATATATTCTTTGGCTCGTTCGAAAATTATCATTATTAACATGGTTAACTGCAACTCTGAGAGGTTGCGATGCATAACTGTTTTTGGGTTCACAGTTCTTGATGATGCTCTGAACTAGAGGTCACTTTTGATTTGAGCAATTGGGCCATAAATTTAACTGTAGTGTAAATTTGTTTAAGGCCAGTCTACAGATATTCAGATGTTAATGGTTTGGCTGGCTTTCATATGCAATTTATGTGCTAATACTTATGAATGGATGTGCTTGTAATCTCAGCATGCTATATGTTGCTTTCTTATCCTCATGTAATGTTTACTTATGGTATAGAGCATGCTTCTGAAGTAGATGACATATATATGATTGTTATTGGTTTGAGCATGTTAACCAGTATAATGCCTAATATGCAATGGTAAATAGTTATATCACCTTTTCAATTGCAACTTATTATGCCAGACCAGTGCAAATCTCCAATCCACAAGGGGTATAGATCTATCCTCATGTTGTGTTGTGAACATCAGATAATATGGATGTTGTGAACAAATTTGTGTGGCCTGAGATAAATGCTGGAGCATAGAAGAATATGAATTACTGTTATGTACATAGAATACATCGGAAGTTTTCATGAATTGATTTGCTATTATCCTTTTGATGGAGCCATGGAACATCACTGGGGCTAAATACTTAAATTTAGTGCATAACCTTGTGAATCAACTGGCTGTTCAATTAGTTCAAATCCACTCAGCATGTTATTTGCTTGATTACTGCTGGTGTTAAATCTCTCTTTTTCTCTTTTTTTATGTAGGGAACTTCTGATGAAGTGGTGGATTGGTCTCATGGCAAGCAACTATGGGAACTTTGCAAAGAAAAATATGAGCCTTTATGGCTCAGGGGAGGAAAGCACTGTGATTTGGAGCTCTTCCCAGAATACCTCAAACACCTCAAGAAATTTGTTCACACAGTAGAGAAGCCCCCATCCCATAGGCAAGCCTGGAGGGAAAGCTTGGATCAGATTGAACCCTCTCGGAAGAGCATGGATTTTTTTGAGCCCTCGCGAAAGAGCACAGATAGAAGGGAGAAATCAAGGTCAACCCGAGACAGGACAAGAACTATCGAGCATAGATACAGCAACGTTGAGAAGATGGACAAACTAAAGATATCATTCGATCAGTTCGAGAAGTCCAGGAGAAGCGTTGACATCTTTGAGAGGCCTAAGAGGAACATTGAACAACTGGACTGCGGACGGAAGAGCGTGGACAGATTGGACAGGATTTGGGCCGGTTAAAACCTTTTTTTTCCTAACACCTTATACAAGTTATACATGGGGGTTGGGTTGTTTTGGGGGTTTTACTTCTGTATTTATCTGTGTTCACCCATGTGCTGGAAGGTGTGGCATAAGAGTTGGTTTTCTAAAACAATGAAAGGAGAGGGATGAGCTAATCGCTGACAGGGTTTTCTCTGTAGAACTTATAATGTTTTATGTGGTGGAAGAAGTGTATGTCGTTGGTCTTCCAACAAATTGTTAGGGGTGTAAAACTGAATGACAGTTAGGAGACTAGACAGTGGCAGCATTGTGTATACATTTCAGTCGCTTGCTTTGTATCAATAATGTTTTGTTTCTTTAGTTAAAATTTTATTTAATTGTGCAGCCGTGAAACTTGATTATTTTGTAGATACCAATGAGGTGGATCTACCGTGATTTTTCTAACTATTGTAGATTTTTTGAAAACATCCCAAGTATCTAGCCAAGGCTCACTACTTGCAGCTCCATTTTTGAACCACGCTACCAAGATGACATCAATGACATTCAACTTAATCAAAAATTAATTTAGTCATAAAAATAATTAAGAGAATAGAGGGAGAGCAGTGAGGTACAAAAGCTTAATTTGGTGGCCAGGAAGAAAGAAATAAAAATAACTGATTCGGGCGTTAGGGAGAAGAGTCTTGCCATGTTGAAATGAGCATTTTATGGAAGCCCATGACTCGCAGGCATTCAGTGAAGCGCGGTAAATCTGACTTCATCAATTTAGAGGAAATATTTTTCCAATCAATGACATATTGTCAAATGTCATGTCATATAGTACATGAGTGCCAAACGAATGATCGCATGCGGTTAAAATCCAAGACGCTATTGTATTGAATAAATTTAGGCTGTATTGAATAAATTCAAGACCTCATTAGATTCATCTCGCGAATTAGCTCAAAGATTCTGTAATTTATTTTATAATTAAATTTTATTTAATATTCTTAAATAGCAAAATTTTCTTTAATGTGACAGATATAAATTTGCTATGGTTGAGAAACGAACCGCTCTACTCCCAGTCTCCCATAAAACACTCCACTGAAGGCGCGGGCCGTGCTCATTCCTTCCACAACTTCCCCCCTTGGAAACCGCGAGCGCGAGAACCTATCCTCCGCCCCCAAAAGGATGTCGCAAGAAGCGGCGGCCTCCGCCGGCACCGCCGAATCCGATGTCACCAGCGCCGCCAGCGGCGTCTACCCCTCCTCCTCCAGCAGCAGCGACGACGAAGGGGGCTCCTCCTCCTCCTCCCTCATGGAGGAGTACATGTGGGAGCTCATCGTCGGCGACTCGTCGGAGGATGAGATCGATGACCAGATCGAGGATCTGATGCTCCGCGCCGCCGGCGCCAGCCCCGCGGTGCTCCGTAAGTTCGCCGCCCAGCGCGAGGAGGCGCGCGCCAAAGCGGAGGCGTTCCGCCGGAAAGCGGAGAGGAAGGCGATACGCAAAAGGAGGAGGGCGCTGCGGCGCGAGTTGGCGCAGGCGAAGGAGAAGACGCGGAGGCAAACGGAGCTCACGGACCTGCTGCTGACCGACATCTCCGGCTACACGGACGAGCAGCGGGCGGAGTACTACCGGGAGCTCGAGCGCCGGAGCAAGCAGGTCCACGGCGGCGGCGGCGGCGGCCTCTGATGACGTCTGCTGGTTGGTTGGGTCACTGTCCTGGATTCTTTTAGATTTGCGCAATTAGCAGGTGCTAATCTTAATCTAGGAATAGTTCCACTAGAATCGGTTTAGATTGGTAATAGAAAATCGTTTCTTTCAGTGCTCATTCGAATAGATCGACTCAAATCTGCGAAGAATCTCTTCAACTTCTGGTGTATGGTAACTTCCATGTGCTGGAATGAAATTATATTAACTTGTGCCATGGTTCATTTCTGTTCACGGTGACATACTAGTCCCATTTCCAGTTTTCACACTGAATGTTCGATACAGAGATTTACTGAACAATTGTTACACATAAGTGCGAAATGTTATGCTGTGATTTTTGTTGTTCATGGTGACACACTAGTCGATTACCACTTTCAGATTTTGATCGGTTTACCTTCATAAGAATAATGAATCAGTTACAAGTTATATACAGAGATTGTTGATCAACTGTTACACATTGTACTTGGGATTTTCCCATGATTCTCAGCAATTGGATGGTAATATATGTATTGAGTATCTTAGCTATTTGATGGAAAATTCGATCTAGTTTCATTTTTGGATGGTAAATGTTGAAACTAGAAATGAGATCATTTTTTGAACTCCGGATTCTCATCGTTGTTCCATAAAGAACAACTGGCATGGACTCAAGATTTGGAGAAGGGGACCTTGATTATGTGGTTTTTGGAGAGATTAAATTTCAGATGATGTTTATAGGGTAAGTGTTGGCGTGGAAGGAGAGGGAGTGGGGAAACATATCTAGGGATGGCAATTCGGGGCCGGGTTTCGGGTACCCGACCCGACAGGGCCGGGCATGGGGCTCACTTTTCACCCATGGGTGGCACCCGTGCCCGACCCGAACAAAATCGGGGCTGAGGCGGGTCTTTCTCCCCACCCACGGGTGCCCCATTAGGTACCCGAAATCAATTTGTTCATAACTTTCAGCCCAGCCCAACACGGTATCATCAAACTTTAGTTCGGCCCAGCATCAAACGTTAGCCCGGCCCAGCTATCACTAAGGTCCTCCTGACCTTATCCTTCCACGACGCCGTGATTCCCCAGCCACCCATGAACGCACATGTTGCTAAAAGAAAAAGAAAAAAAAGACACGAACGCACGTCGCTCAGATTCCTCAACCACGCATGCCATCGCCGTCATCTGCCATGGCTCGCGAGTCGCGCCTCCCGTAGCGCCGCGTCGAAGGTCCCCGCCGCGGCTCGCCCCCACGCCGCCGCGGCACGCTGTCACCCGCGCGCAGCTCGTCTCCTTCCCGCCGTTGCCCCGTGCCGCGGCATGCCTCCACGCCGTCACCCCGAGCTGGCGTGGCGAGGTAAGCTCCTCCCGACGGGCACCCGACACCCACCCCGAAACCGGCCGGGTACAGGGGCGGGTCTGGAATTCCACCCGCGGGGCCGGGGTCGGGTGCCAAATTTCACCCGAAGCATATGTCGGGGCGGGTGTGGATTTGCTCTACCCGCCCCGAACCCGCCCCATTGCCATCCCTAAACATATCGTGTGTTTGGTGTGGATGACGACAGATGGGAGGAGGCGGTCACTCTTTTGGACATGTTTGGGGGCCAGCTAGGGGCGAGGCTGCCCCCTGAGGGAGTATTTGCTCATATTACCTTGTGTCGGGGGGGGGGGGGGGGGGGGGGGGGGCATGTTTCTCATGGGGGAAATAATGTGGGTGCGAGGAAGAAGAAAGGGGCGGCTGTTGTTTCATGTTAGAAACCATAGGGTACCCAAATGTGTGTGTGCTTGGTTTGCTAGTAGTTAGGGGTGGTCCATCACGCATTCATTTTTCTTTTATTGTTTGTTTTTCAGATTTTTCATTTTTTGAAGATTTCACTAGTTATTGTTTTGCAAGAACAGAACACATGCACACAGGGGAGGTAAACTTACCATTATTCAAGCATAGGTGATCACACTCATGTGTTCATCAATATCCACTGATCTAAACAAAAATTTTTAATTTCAAGTATCAGTTTCTTTTGGCATCGCTTACATTGTGGACAATCTTATGTGACGGTGCCAGTGTATCATGATGGTAAATTTGTTTCGCATTGCGTACATTGTGGAGCGTCTGAATGCATATTTACGGGTTTTTTTTTAAAGATAAATGCAGTGGCAAAGCTACACCTCTATTGCGAAGTTACTTTCCTTTCCATCGCTCCTGGAACTGGAAGTGAAGTCCAGTCCCCGTGATCTTTTGTTTGTGTGCCCATATTTGGGGATTTGATGCTCTGGTGTGGGAATATGGCATTTCCTTCCTCACAGGTTTTGGCACTGCTTTCGCCGAATTCGACATATGCGTGATGTGATATGAGGAATCGATGCCTCGAATTACGAGTTTGCTTTGCGAGTAAAGTTGGTGCTTTCAGGATTTCTCCTTTCTTTTTTGGGATTATTTATCTGTTACTCGTGCGTGTCAGTCGGGGGAAAAAGAATTTTTATTACTCGTTTCTTCTTCTTCTCTGTTTTCTGGTATCTGTTGGGGCCATAAAATTGAATTTCCTCTTCTGATCTGGAATCTTGAGTAGCTGGTCTGAAATTCCTGCGCCGCCTAGATCCTGCCTGGCTATTTTAGGCTTTGGTATCGCAGCTTTTCTTGCTCAGGGCAATCAGCCTGATATGATGATTGTTTCTGAGTTGCCAGCTTTTCTGGAATGTGCCGAGTAGTGAAGAATTTTTCGTGTCCAAAAAATATAGTCGGTGCTGTGCATCCGATGTTTCTCTTCAGTTATATAATTATGGAGAAGAGGCTGAGGTTGACCAGTTGACGATGTGACGACAACCTTATGCTTGTATTAGAAATTGAGTCATGGGTGATGCTCTCCTGTTTGATATGAAATAAAAATTATAAAATGATAAAGTTTCTTGGATCATCTGAGCATATGAAATAGAAACACAATAACTCATGCTTGCAACTTGGTTCATGGGTTCCTATCTGGTTTGTCGCTATCACATATCAAAAGTTTACGCATGATCTGATTTTAGTTATGCATCCAGTGTCCCTATGAGATGGGCGATAATTCCACGGTCGAGCTGCAAGATGCTTCTTTTTTTCGAACAGATAGATGTTATGTTATTGGTGTGCAGCATATTGTACTTCACTAAAATTTTCTTTATACACACCCTTCCAGCATTAGAGATTCAATGTCCCTACTTCTTTAGAGGTTTTGCCATTGAAAACTTGGATGTTCTCATTAAATATACATTTAATATGACCTAATAATTGATTTTCTGGAGTGTTTTGAGTTATGCTGTGACTGTTGCTGAAACCTAACCTCCAATATGCACAATTGAGGTCCATATACCGATCTCATGGAAAATTGTTATGTTTTCATTATTGCACATGCTTGATGGGCTCAAAACTATATTTCATTTATATTATATCTAGCACTGCATTCTTTCCATTCCGAGATGGAATACAGGGTGTTATGTTTGATAGACTTTGTTTTGGCATGCTATGTCTTGGTAGTACTTGATTGTCCATTGACATACATCCCATGCTTCATCATTTTCTTTTCGTAATGTTCATCGATGATTGATCCGTTCAATTTTTTTTTTTTTTGAGATTTTGTTACATAGTTTCCATCTTCCTGATAAATCTGTTTGAAAGAACCTGATCTGAGTCATACTAGAACCATTTTCCGAATTTGGTAGGAGTATGACGGACTTGCTTGTATTGTATGCGTGGGCTTTGTTTCTTCTGTGTGATATGAATTTTGGAAATTGAAACTATCATTGTACACATAGCTAGAGCTAAGTTACGCAAAACAATTTATGATTCTGTGTAAATTTATTTATTTTGATTGAAGATAAAGAGTACACTTCCTGTGACCATGAGGTCATGGGTTCAAGTCCTGGAAACAGCCTCTTGCAGAAATGCAGGGAAAGGCTGCGTACAAAAGACCAAAGTGGTCGGACCCTTCCCCGGACCCTGCGCAAAAGGGAGCTACGTGCACCGGGCTGCCTTTTTTTTTTATATAAAGAGTACACTTCCCATGTAATGGTTTACTGTGTGAACAATGCAGCAGCTGCCCTTGTTACTTTGTTTTCCTGTCGTGAGAGGCTAACAGTGACTTTTGAACTTTGCAGGTACAACTATTCAGGGTACGGACAATCATCTGAAAGGTATGTTCAAGATGAGCAATGCTATACTTTGTAGCCAACCAAGTTAGAGCTAGTTTGCTGAGTTTTGCTTTGTCTCATTTCAGCCGAGTGAACACAACACTTATGCGGATATAGAGGCTGCTTACAAGTGCCTCATAGAGAACTTTGGTGCCAAGGAAGAAGAAATAATTCTTAATGGACAGTCTGTTGGGAGTGGGCCGACGGTAGATTTGGCCAGTCGATTGCCTCGGCTGCAAGCTGTTGTCCTACATAGTCCTATATTGTCAGGATTAAGAGTTATGTATCCTGTTAAACATACATATTGGTTTGACATATACAAGGTTGGTTACCAGCATCAATACATTCAATATTGAGTTGCCTGATCTATGCCTTATGCACTATCTCTGTTTTATGCTTACAATTCTTTATTATTCATTTGCTCCAGAATATTGATAAAATCCCTCAAGTCACCTGCCCTGTGCTTATTATACATGTAAGTGTATCTCAACTTGACACTTTTCTCTTGTTTAGGAATTTGGTATGTATGACAGGCAATAACGAAATATGAATTTATGTCCCATGCATATATGTGCTTCTCTATTGTCGTAGGCAGAGATAAAAGCTGAAATCTGGACTATTTGATTTATTAGTCAACTTGTGTCCACACTGAAACATGGATAACATGAAATTACTTTAAGTTTTGTTGTACTCATAAATGTTGAAATAAATAAGTTTATGCCATCCTGACCTTGACTGCTTAAAAATCCATACATCATTTTATTGTACTTGTGTCTGTCAGTGTAGATCCAATAGATTATTACGTTCCTGTTTATTGCTCCAGTCTAGGGGATACAGTTGGATGCGACATAATTTCATGCAAGTCTCTGCCGATTGATTTTGTCTATGATGAATTTTTTTTTGTTTGCAATTGAGAGTACTATATACAGGTCTGATAAATCATCAGCCATGTTGTGAATACACTTCTTAATTTCAAGTGTTTTTGTGTGTCTCTTCATAGCTAGATAGTTTGTGGGCCATAGCTAATGTCAGTATACGCTTCTTATCAACTTCATTCCATTCATATGCAGAAGACATGAAATTATTTAAACAAGTGCAAAGTGTTAAGTTTGTGTTTCCTTTGAATATCTGAGCATTATGATTGAAGTAAAATTATTTTTCTGGATAAGCAAATAACTGCACACTAAGTTGTGTTTGTTGTCTGTTTCGGAGCATTATAATTTCAATCCCTGAATGTCAATTTTTGCACATGCATACCTGTGAGCTTTCTTTGAAACCAATTTGTTAATTGCACCCTTGGGATTGTTTTTGGTAATGTATTAAATTTATGAACTCGCTATTTCCTGTTGTAACCTGAGTGCAAATGTATGCAATGTAAAGTCTGATACATGTGTTAGATCAACTTGGCATTCCTTGTGATCCTGTACCTCTCTGCTTGTTTGAAGATTGAGTTGCTAATATTTTGCATTTTGGGTGGTACTGTTTGTAGTGTTGAAGTGATACAGCATCAAACTAGCTTTCTTGGTCTTGGATCAGTAAGTCGAGTGCTTAAAAAGGAAATCAAAATAGAAAAGTTAGTTTTTGCACTCAAGAAAGGTCATGTCATAAATTGCATGATGAATCTTTGGATTGTATTTTTTTTCTTTATTCATTAGAACAAATGGACTGATCATGATTATTAACAACAGAATTTGAAATATTTGTGGTCATCCTTTCATATACCACTTCACTGAAAGTATTGCACCCAAGGAGAAATAGCCGAGGAGGCACTGACTGTGCATCTAGTTATGTTTTGGAACCTAAAACAAATGTAGTGTTGAAAAGACTCTTCTAGGACATATAACAACTACCACTTTTACGCAAAATTTAAAAAGCTAATAACATTGTCTATGGTCTGCAAAGCTATTAAACAAATTAATTTTTCACCAAAAAGGTTACAAGTTCTCCTACTGCCTGTGAAATTTTTCACAATAGCACACTAGAATCTTGACTGTAACATATCAGCTCTTTGTCTTTTGTGTTTCTGATCTACTTCTTTTTCATAAAAAATATGTTATGCTGAGAAGCCCACCAAGTAACACATTGAATCTGGAGGGTGAAACTTACAAACACAGCACTCACTTCTGGTGCTCTACTTCACCGCACTATGATTAACACTTAATTACATAAGTTCTTCATCTTTGAAAGTAGAGCTACATCTGATTTAGCCATTACATCTTCATATTTTCATGTCTACGGGTAGTTGATTGAACTTGTACTTTCTTTGTCCTTTGTATGTCATAAATGAAAAGGAACAAATGTTTCCTAATGAACTATTTTGTTAGATCTTGCATATCAGATACAGCTTGTTAGGTAGTTTTCTTCTTATCTTTTAAGTACAAGCGATCTCATAAGGTTGAAAGAATCTGTAAGTTTACTTGCCTGAAACTGGTTTGACAATAAAATTGTAGCTATGTATCCTATATATTTTTTGGTTCTGAAGGAAACGTTTGAAAATTATTGACATGATTAACTGCAACTCTGAGAGGTTGCTGCATTACTGTTTTTGGGTTCACAGTTCTTCATGAAGCTGGGCACTAAATGTATCTGTAGTGTAAAAAATTGTTTAAGGCCAGCCTACAGATTTTCGGATGTTAAGCTATCTCCAACGACCACCACCCAAATCGATGACCCAGATGACTCAATAGGTCTCAATGAGCGTGAATAGAGCAGACTGAAAAACGTGCATCTCCAACGGAGTACCCAAATACCAAATACTTGAAGCCGCCGCCGCCGCCGCTACAGCCGCCGTCCCGCGCCCGCCCGAGCGACGGCGGGGCTCCAAGACATCGCTAAGCGCCTCCTGCCTGCCTCGGCCGCCATGGCGGCGAGCTCGGCCTCGTCTTCCTCGTCGTCGGGAGGGGTGCGGCGGAGCGGAGTCGGGGAGGGGGCGCGGCGCGGAGGAGCGGAGCGACGTGGCAGAGGTGGGCTCCTTCACGCAGCGGAGGTGGGGCGGGGGAGCGACGCGGCGGAGGTGGGGCGGGGGAGGCGGCGTTTGCCCGCGCCCGCTCGACGACGTGGCCGACGAAGACGCGGCCCGGATCCCCTTCCGTGCCGCCGCCGCCGCCGCGGCCCTCGCCAAGCCCGCCGCGACCAAGCTCCTCATGGAGAGCTCGATTGGGAGAGGAGGGGAAGAGAAGGAGAAGAGGAGGGGGAGATGCGGCCATGGTGCTCCGCCACCGCGCTCCGGGAGAGGAAGAGGAGGGGGAGGCGCGTCGATTGGGAGAGGAAGAGGAGGAGGGGGAGGCGCGTCGCGGCGGGGAAGAAGGGAGGAGATGTGCACGACGCGCTGGGTCGCGGGAGGAGCCGACGCATTTGTGCGTCGTGAACCGGCGGACTCCGAAAATGGGTGTCTACTTTGGGTCTTCCTTTGGAGACTTGTTTTTCCAACTTCACAACCTATTTTCTATGTAATTCCCATTATAGATTGTCCGTTGGAGATAATCTTAATGGTTTGGCTGGCTTTCATATGTATTTTATATGCTAATACTTATGAATGGATATGCTTGTAATCTTTTTTGATGAAATATATGCTTGTAAATCTCAGCATGTGTTTAGTATCCACATGTAGTGTTTACTTATGGTATAGAGCATGCTTCTGAAGTACATGACATATTTATTGGTTGGAGCATGTTAAACCAGTTATAATGCCTAATATGCAATGGTAAATGGTTACATTGCCTTTTTAATTGCAACTAATTATGTCAGACCAAAGCAGCTCATATTTGAATGGCACATCCGATAATATGAATGTTGTGAACATATTGTGTGGTCTGAGATAAATGCTGGAGCATAGAAGAATATGAATTACTGTTATGTGCATAGAATACATCGGAGGTTTTCAGGAATTGATTTGCAATTATCATTTTGATGGAGCAATAGAACATCAACGGAGTTGAATACTTAAATTTAGTGCATAACATTGTGAATCAAATGGGCCTGTTGTTGTTCAATTAGTTCAAATCCACTTAGCATGTTATTTGCTTCATTACTGGTGTTCTTTAACTCTTTTCTTTTTGTAGGGAACTTCTGATGAAGTGGTAGATTGGTCTCATGTCAAGCAACTATGGGAGCTTTGCGAAGAAAAATATGAGCCTTTATGGCTCAGGGGAGGAAAGCACTGTGATTCGGAGCTCTTCCCAGAATACCTCAGGCACCTCAAGAAATTTGTTCACACGGTAGAGAAGCCTCCATCCCATAGGCAAGCCTGGAGGGAAAGTTTGGATCAGATTGAACCCTCTCGGAAGAGCATAGATTTTTTTGAGCCCTTGCGAAAGAGCATAGACTGAAGGGAGAAATCAAGGTCAACCCGAGACAGGAAAAGAACTATAGAGCATAGATATAGCAACGTTGAGAAGATGGACAAGCTAAAGATTTCATTAGATCAGTTCGAAAAGTCCAGGAGAAGTGTTGACATCTTTGAGAGACCCAAGAGGAACATTGAACAACTGGACTGCGGCCGGAAGAGCGTGGACAGATTGGACAGGATTTGGGCCGGTTAAAACCTTTTTTTTTATAACACCTTATACAAGTTATACATGGGGGTTGGGTTTTTTGGGGGTTTTACTTCTGTATTTATCTGTGTTCACCCATGTGCTGGAAGGTGTGGCATAAGAGTTGGTTTTCTGAAACAATGAAAGGAGAGGGAGGAGCTAATCGCTGACAGGGTTTTCTCTGTAGAATTTGCAATGTTTAATGTGGTGGAAGAAGTGTATGTCGTTAGTCTTGCAACAAATTGTTGTTCCATTAGGGGTGTAAAACCGAATGACAGTTAGAAGACAAAACCGTGGCAGCATTGTGTATAAATTTCAGTCGCTTGCTTTGTATCAATAATGTTTTGGCTTGTTTAGTTGAAATTTTATTTAATTGTGCAGCCGTGAAACTTGATTATTTTGTGGTCACCACTGAAAGGTCAATCTACCGTGTGTTTTTTTTTTCTAACTATTGTAGATTTTTCAAAAACAGCCCAAGTGTCTAGCCAAGGCAATCGCTGGTTGAAACTGCAATTCCAATTTTGAACTAGACTGCAGCCATAAACTACCAAGATGACATCAATGACATTCAGCTTAATCAAAACTTGCATAAAAAATAATTAAAAGAATAGATGGAGAGTAGTAAGGTTCAAAAACTTAATTGGGTCCCTTCTGCTGGCCAGGAAGGAGAGAAATAATTAAAAAGAAATAAAAATAACTGATTTGGGCATAAGGGAGAGGAGTCCATGTTGAAAGGATCATTTTATCAAAGCTCACGAATTGCGGGCATTCTGGCTAAGCCACATGTTGCGCGCATCAATAATCGTAAATCTGACTTCATCAATTTGGGAATAGAGGAAATATTTTTCCAATGAATGAAACATTGTTTTTCCGTAGTACTCCCTCCGGTTTTAAATTGTTGACGTTTGACCTTTTTTTGAGTTACGTTTGACCATTCGTCTTATTCAAAATATTTTAAAAATTATCATAAATTTTGTTATGATTTGTTTTATCATTAAAGAAAGTTGAAATATACCTTATAACTTTGCATGTTTGAACTAATATTTTAAATAAGACGAATGGTCAAACGTAACGAAAAAAGTCAATGGCGTCAACAATTTAAAACCGGCGGAAGTATATGTCATGTGATATCCATGAGTGCCAAACGAATGATAAACAGATGTTATTGATTGATTCCTCGAATGCGGCTAAAATCCAGGACGCCATAGTATTGATGCGGGCTTGGAACTTGTCATGGTGAAAAACCGCTCTACTCCCCATAAAACACTCCACGGAACCAAGGTTTACAAAACCGCGGTAAACCGGACCGGTTTTCTCGAAAACCGGAAAAACCGGTCGGTCCGGTTTACCTGGTAGTCCGTTTTCGAATTCAAAATTTAAAATTTTTTGAAAATTTGAAAAAATTTGAAACAAAAATATGTAAAAAAACTAGATGAAATTTGTAGCACAATGGTGGAACAAGAACACGAAAATTCAATCGTTTGCTGGGTCAAAAAAATCAAGAAAGATTTCTGTGTTGAAAAAGGAAGGAAAAATTAAACCAGCAAACTTCTTTGAATTTTTTGACCAATCAAACGATCAAATTTTCGTGGTGTTGTTGCACCATTGCGCTGAAAATTGCATCTAGTTTTTTTACATATTTTTTGTTTCATTTTTTTCAAATGTTAAATTTTTTATGATTTTAAAATAAAAAACCGGCGAACCGAGAAAAAGCGGACCGCAGCGGTTTTCCGTTTTTCGCTCCGGTTTTCGACGAGTTGGTCCGGTTTACCGGTCGTTTTGCAAATTTTAGATTCAAATATTTGGTTTTGAATCTCTTCCGGTTTTCGACCGGTTTTTCCGGTTTTCGTGAAAACCGGAAAAACCGTTGGCCTCCGGTTCCAACGCCGTTGGCCTCCGGTTCCAACGGTCAGATCGGGATTTCAATCCCTGCACGGAACACGGCCGTGCGCCAATCCCCCATATGTCGCAAGAAGCGGTCTCCGCCGACTCCGGCGTCACCAGCGCCGCCAGCGGCGTCTACGCCTCCTCCTCCTCCAGCAGCAGCGACGATGACGGCGGCTCCTCCTCCTCGATGGAGACTCTATGGGAGCTCATCGTCGGCGACTCGTCGAAGGATGAGATCGAGGACCTGATGGTGGACCTGATGCTCCGCGCCGCCGGCGCGAGCCCCGCGGAGCTCCGGCAGTTCGCCGCGCAGCGGGAGGAGGTGCGCGCCGAGGCGAAGGCGTTCCGCCGGAAGGTGGCCGCGGAGAGGAAGGCGCTGCGCAAGAGGAGGAAGGCGCTGCGCAAAAGGAGGAAGGCGCTGCGGGACGGGACCAAGGCGCTGCGGCGCGAGGCGGCGGAGGCGAAGGAGGAGACGCGGAGGCAGGCGGAGTTCACGGACCTGCTGCAGAAGGACATTTCCGGTTACATGGATGAGCAGCGGGCGGAGTACTACCGGGAGCTCGAGCGCCGGAGCAAGCAGATCGGCGGCGGCAGCGGCGGCGGGGGTGACGGCGGTGGCGGCGGCCGCTGATGACGTCCGCTGGTTGGTTGGTCACTGCCCTGGATGCTTTTAGATTTGCGCAATTAGTAGGTGCTTATCTTATTCTAGGAATAGTTCCACTAGAATCGGTTTAGAAGATTGGTAGTAGAAAATCGTTCCTTTCAGTGCTAGTTGGAATACTTGACTCCAAACCTGTGAAGAATCTCTTCAATTTCTCTGGTGTATGGTAACTTCCATGTGCTGGAATGAAATTATATGAACTTGTGCCATGGTTTATTTCTGTTCACGGTGACATACTAGTCCCATTTCCAGTTTGCACATTGAATCGGTTACAAGTTCGATACAGAGATTTACTGATCCATTGTCTGTGACTTTTGTTTGTTCATGGTGACACACTAGTCGATTACCACTTTCAGATTTTGATCGGTTTACTTTCAATGAATCAGTTATTCAACTGTTATATACATGGACAATGTACTTGGGATTTTCACATGATTGTCAGGCATTGGATGGAAATATATGTATTGAGTGTCTTAGCTATTTGATGGAAATTCGATCTAGTTTCATTTTTTTATGGTAAATCTAGTTTCAAATGTTTGGAAGTAGAAATGAGATCGTTTTTTGAACTCCGGATTCTCATCGTTGTCCCATATAAGCACAACTGGCATGGACTCAAGATTTGGAGAGGGGACCTTGGTTATGTGGTTTTTTGAGAGATTAATTTTGAGAGGATGTTTTATAGGGTAAGTATATTTTTTTTTTTACACATAGGTAAGTCTTGGCGTGCGTTGCGTGTGAGAATCAGGCGGGCTCACGCCTGCTTCCCGTTACCTTCATCTTCTCTCCCCCACGCGGTCACTCACCATTTTCCTTTCTCGTGCTGCTCTTATCAACGCGAAACAAGAATAAAAGGAAAGCCATCGCGAACCAGACGAGAAGTGATGGCAGGAACAGCACCGACGGAGCAGGTGGCTGAGTTTGCGACATCGAGCCTATGAGGCCATTAGCAACAAATTTTAGCTGCTATTGGTATAAGATGGTAGAAGATGTGAGGAATCGATAGGGGCAACCATCAGCCTGTTCGGCAGGCTGATAACACTGTAGCGGCTGCTGAAGAAATAACTACGAACACGGTAGCGGCTGCTGAAGAAATAACTGAAACACTGTAGCTGCTGCAAAGAAACTGGCTGCGAAATGGGCAGCCGAACAGGCTGCATGTTTCTCATGGGAAGAGGAAAAGATGTCGGTGCGAGGAGGAAGAAAGGGCGGCAGTAGTTTCATGTCAGAAACCATAGGATACGCAAATGTGTGGGACTTGATGGGCTAGTAGTTAGGGGTGGCCCATCACGCATTCATTTTTCTTTTATTGTTTGCTTTTCAGAATTTTCATTTTTTTTGAATCTTCACTAGATATTATTTTGTAATAATAAAACACAAGCATACAGGGGAGATAAAACTTACCATTATTCAAGCATAGGTGATCACATTCATGTTTTCATCACTATCCATTCATCATAACAAAAAAAATTCAAGTTTCTTTTGGGCACCGCTTACATTGTAGACAGTCTTATGTGACGGTGCCAGTGTATCAGGATAAATTTACAGTTTTTTTTAAAGATAAATGCATATCTGTAGGGGAAAAACTACGGTAGACCATCAGGGCCGTTGACACGTCCATTTTTTTAAGATAAATATGCCAGCATCATGATTGGTGATAACTTTTCTCATCAGTTTTCTTCATTTTATAATTCTTTTCAACATGTTTAAAGCTAAGATATTTAGTTCAATACTCGTAAAAAATAGTTTAGATTACTCTCAATAAAAAAGATATTTAGTTCAAAATAAAGCTTAGACATTTGTTTTTGACTAGCATTTGAGAATAAAGAAAATACTCGAATTTAGCAATGAATGGAACTGTCAAATAAAGTGTGAGATGTGTATGAGCGCCAATCGAATGATTAACCGAAGTTATTGATTCCTCGAATGCGGTTACAATCCAGGACGCATTTGGAATTTGGAAATTCGAACCACTCGATAAACCACGGGCCGTGCCACCCCACCCCACCCAAACCCAAGCACCACGAACTTCTTCCCCTTCGCTTTGGAAACCGCAAGAACCTCTCCTCGGCCCCCGAAAAAAAAAAATGTCGCAAGAAGCCACCTCCGCCGGCCCCGGCGACTCCGTTGTTACCACCGCCGCCAGCGGCACCTACCCCTCTTCCAGCAGCAGCAGCAGCGAGGATGACGGCGGTTCCCTCTCCGACTTGATGAACGACTACATGTGGGAGTTCATCGTCGGCGACCCGATGGAGGAGGAGATCGAGGCCCAGATCGAGCAGCAGCTGCTCCGCGCCGCCGGCGCGAGCCGCGCGGTGCTCCGGCAGGTGGCGGCGAAGCGGGAGGAGGCGCGCGCCCAGGCGGAGGCGTTCCGCCGGCAGGTCGCCGCGGAGAGGAAGGCGATGCGGAAGACGAGGAAGGCGCTGCGGCGCGAGGCGGCGCGGGGGAAGGAGTTCATGGACCTGCTGCAGACGGACATTTCCGGGTACACGGACGAGCAGCGGGCGGAGTACTTCCGGGAGCTGGACCGCCGGAGCAAGCAGGTCCGCGGCAGCGACGGCGGCAGTGGCGGCCGTGACTGACGACCTCCGCTGTTTAGTAGGGTTGCTAGATGCTTTTTAAGTTTGCGCAATTAGCAGGTGCTTATCTTGATAATTCGACTGGAATCGCTTTAGATTGGTAGAAGTTCGTCCCTTTCCGTGCTAATTCGAACAGATGGACTCAAATTTGTGGAGAATGTCTGTAGCTTCTGATATATAGCAAAATGTGCTGGAATGAAGGAATGTGTGCTTGTCATGATGTTTTCTGTTCGGGATATACCAGTCGACTAGAATCGCTTTAGATTGGTAGTAGAAATTCGTTCCTTTCAGTGTTATTAGTTCACTCAAATCTATGACAAAATGTCTTTTTATTGAGGATCGTGACGCATGTCTATAGCTTATATATGGTATCATCCTTGTGCTGGAATGAAAGTATGATGTACTCTGTAATTGTGGCATGATTCATTTCCGTTCTCACGGTGACATGCTAGTCAATTACCCGTTCACATTGACTCAGTTACAAGATAGACATGAGGAATCCCAGGAATGGTGAAATTATACAAGTTTTGATGAGAATGCTATGGCCTGTATCAAAGATATCGGTTCTATTTTAGGGGGTCAATATAGACATGGCTTATGGGTTAGCATTAGTATATTGGAGAAGTAGTTTTTTGCATTCAATTAATTCAGTGTCACTGTGAAGATATTTTTGTATCACTGGCTTCTTGCAATTATGAGAAATGCGATATTTAGTCGGCATATAGTTGAAGCCGGATATAAACAGAACAAAAAAAAAAAGCGACGTGCCGGTGAGGTCTGGGGAGCAGCCTGGCCAGTTCACGTTAGGAGTGTGAGCAGGATTCCAATCCAACGAAAGTAAGGATCTGGAAGGCCTATAGAACGGCCCTTTGATGAGCAAAGAAAAACACTCGCGAAGCGTCATATTCAGAAGCAGAATTCCTGGTCTGAAACGCCAAAAAAAAAAGACAGAACAAACACAAGTGGCACCTTATCCACACAGCCACTCGTATCAGGATGCCTTCGACTGTGCGGGGTTGCTCGCCCCTGCCCCGCCTCTCTTGCCACGACGACGACACGCTCTCTTCCCCTTCCGCCTGCTCCCATCGTCTCAAGCCTTGGTCTTGGCGTGCTCAATCCGTCGCCGCTTCCTAAAGCCGTTTTCCGTCGATCTATCTCCCCATCCCCTTTCTTCCTTCCTTATTTCTAGCTGTTCTTGCCTGGCTGCTTTAAATCTTGCTCGTGTCTGTCATTTTATCTCGCATGCGGACTTGTCTGCCGCTGATTTCTTTGTCCTGTTGTACTAGATCGGATTTCTTGCTCGTTTTCTGGATTGCATCTGGGCTCCTCGGAGGAGTCAGGTAAATATCTCGAATCGTCCCTAATGGTTCTTAGCATTGGCGGACCTAGTCTATAATTTTAGGTAGCGACTAAGTTTACATGTATCCCGTATTTTAATATATACTATTATATTATTTTATGACACTCTACATATCTATATTTGTTAATACATGGCAACTTTGATTTCCAATGTCTTCATTTTGACTTATAAAATTTGATTGATGTAATATGACTTTAAACTTATGACATTTTGAACAACGAAAAAACTACGAGTATGGGCTAGTCTGTTCGACCGAGCCGTCTGACCATACAAGCCTTAGCCATTGAACATTGATTTGTTAATCGATTGAACTAGTTGGTCGGATAGGTCCCCAGCTGTATGTATAGCAATTATTTTTTAAACAAGTAATTATCCAAAAGACAAATAATGAAAAAATGAATAGTGTTGTATATTTAATTTGAAACCATATAAAAAGTTAGACAAGGAGCAATTTATGACAAGTTATAGATATAATTACCCTAGAAGATATAAGAATTTTTTACATAAATATGCTGCCTGTAAATATCCATATTATTGTGAAAAAGATATAAATTACTCAGAGCTGTCAAAGTTCTAGAATATTTTTCATTTGTGGTAACGTTCTTTGGTGGTAAATTTATATATTTGGGTAGCGGCAGCACATATAAATATTGATCATAAATTATTCACATGTAAAAATGAAGAGTGGTGGCATGGACCAAAGAAAAGACAACTCCAATATCATAATCTTATAAACAAGCGGTGGTGGTCGTAAAACTTCACGCACGGTATATATTAAAGATGTATTTAGTTGGAGGGTTTGGACGATACGGGGCAAGCTTAGCTCAGTTTTTTTTTTGTGATGCCAGTGTCGCAACCTCAATTTTTCAAGAGCTCGCAATTACAATTTAATATCATTTTTTTTCTTATAAACACATCTCACGTCCAAATTGTAAGTAGAATTGAACGTATGTAGAAAACAACTAATTTTCTCGCTTCAAGGTAATTCTATGCCAGAACCATGTCTACTACTTTGCTCTATGTTTATTGCGCATCAGAGCATCGCTTTGTCCTGCTATATTTCGCGGCCGCACCACAATTGCTCAATTATGTGGCGCGATGTTGGCAGCCTGCTCGTGGGTTAACAACACATTCAAAACGTTTATAAAATACGCTTTTTTAAAAATTTGCGAAATGTTGTCTTTCTCATTCCTTTCATCAAACTAAAATGTCTTTCGAGATATTTTCGTCATTGTAAATTTCATCAAACTAAAAAATCCTCGTGATCTTGTCCCTCTAACAAAACCGGAATTGTTCCATTCCGTGCCTAGAGCAAACACAATCAGACCGAGTTCGAGACCGAAACCTCTTTATCAGGTTAGTTGCTTCAGCACCACTGTTAGACTAACTCCAATAGCACTATGCAAAGCCATATATGCATCTTCATGAACACTGTGCATTACCAATTCGTCTCTCAACAGACTAGGCAACGGGAAAGGCATTTTGGCTTCTTAGACTGACTCCAATAAAGTGGAGCCATTTTGGAGAGGAAAATGGACATTTGGCTCCTGTACAGTAAAAAAAGAGAGGAGGTTTTTGTTCATGTCTCCAACAGAGAAAGGCAGACGCAGAGGCAGTTCTTGCTCGTCCCGACGCTCGTCATGCTCATCGCCCGCGCCGACGACACCCTCGACCTTGCCTCCCCCGCGCCCGCCTCCGCCGCGCCGCGCCGCGCCGCAGCATGCCCCGCGCACCGCCGCGAGGCCGAAGCCCAGCACGGAGAGGAGCGTCGTGCAGCAGGCCGTCTGGTTGGACACCAGTGGCGCACATGGCGCGACGGGCGCACGGCTGTGACGACGATAGAGGTGACGGCGCCGGCCAGTCGTATGCGATCTCCATGCCGGAGTTGCCGCACCCGACGAAGAGCACGCTCTTCCCCCGCATCCCCTCCGGCGATCGGTACTCGGCGGCATGCATCACCGGCCCCAGGAACGCCGGCGCTCGGGGTTGAATCGCGCGGCGGAGGCTTGTGCGGACACCGAAGCGCGACACGTAGCCGTCGAGGTAGCGGATGAAGTCGTCGCGGGGCAGGTAGGTGGGCACCGCGACGGGGTCAAGCTCGCTCGGCTCGTCAGCGGCCGCGGCGGCAGTGGCGGATGCAGACTCGCGGGGAGGAAGGCGGCGTGGCCGAGGATGGGGAACGACGGGAGGAGGTCGGAGGAGTCGAGGTCGTCGACACTGTCCCCGCCGCCGTCGCGGGCCACGCCGGCCGAGCTCGAGCTCGAGGCCGTCAGCCTCCGCCGCCTCCCGCCCCACGCCGCCGCCGCGTCCTGGGCCTCCTCCTCCGCACGGCGTCGCTTCTCCATCACGTGCTGGTCCCGCGCTTCTCCTCCTCTGCGCTCGCCTCCAGCGCTGCCCCGCTCCTCCGCGCTCGCCTCCAGCGCCGGCCCGCTCCACGGCGTCGCGCTCGCAGATGCATAACAGGAGAGAGGCGAGCTAAAAATACACTCCCTCTCTCCTCCGAATGCAAAATGGATGCTTGGTTGCCTCATCTGTTGGAGACGATTTCAATCATGCACAGTGTCCATCGGAGACCATTTCGCGTTTGCCTACCCTGATGCATGAGCTGTTGAAGTCAGTCTTAGGAAAGAGGCGAGCCAAAAGTAGACTCCCTCTCTCCTGCTATGCATTCGACAACGGCTACCTCCTCTCCGCCCACGGCCGTTCTGCTGGTCTTCTTCGTCGACGGCGACCAGAGCGTCGACCTGGGCACCGTCACCGTGCAGCCCTCCCTCAATGGTTGTTGCATGTTGCTGTTAGAGAAGCTACCATGAGAAGAGAAGGTAAAGCGCTGTACACAAGAGGTAATGGTGAATTTGGCTCTCAAATTTGCCTAGGCTTGCTGAAGTCGGCCCCCAACGCCACTGTTCTAAAATGAAGGCCGAATTGACTGTCTTGCCCTTGCCCCTTTCCTCTTATCCATACGCGCGGCCTGTGAGCCAAAAAAAAAAACGAGTCGAGCGCCCCTCCTTTCTTTCCCGCACTGCATCTCAAAAAAAAAAAAGAGAGCTCGAACCTGACCGCATCTGGCGGCGGCGGCGGCCCTCTATTACTGGCGCGGGGCGTGGCAGCGCGGCGCCGTGCGGAGATCCAGCACGCGCACGAGGGCGGGGCTGGGCGCGGCGCGGATCCAGCCGAGGTCCGCGGGCAACGGGCGCGCGACGGGGACGCGGGTGCGTCGCGTATTGCGGCTGCTCGGCCATGATCCCCTTGTTCCTTCCATCGACTCAACTACTCCCCCCTTAGGCCAGACAACAGAGGCAGCTCGTTCTTTCTCCCTCCCAGTTCCTCGAGCGAGACCAGCACGCCGGCGGCTTCCACCCCACCCCCCAGGTGAGAAACGAGATCTCCCTCGCCATCATCTGGAAAATCCTCCCCCTTCCTTTTGTAGTTGACATTTAGGCTGGACGTAGTGGTGATGGATCGATCCCGAAGGTTTCATACCAATATGGGGATTGGGAGGGGAATTTTCATTTCTCGGAGGAGAGGGGTTTCTCTGCTCTGCTGGCGTTAGATAGGGCGGCCCCTACTTCGCCCTATTGCTCGGTCCGCCTCTGGTTCTTACTCGTTCCTTATTAGATCACCAACTGGAGGCCTAGTCGAAGTCTCATAAATTTAATTAGTTTGCATTAAGTTAAAGTATAAGTAACACACTCGAGATCGGAGGTCCTTAATAATCCTATGTATGAAGCTTAAAATAGAGCATATGGCAATGCAAATCCGCTGTAGCATCAGCATCTAGCTTAGCTTAATGTATGTGTAGTCTGAGAAGGAATAAATATAACTGTTCTTTTCTTTTGTAGCATCAGTTCCGCGTGGTTTTAGGGTTTACATTTGCAGTTTAGTGCATCACTGCTACTAGGAAGCAATTTGCTTCATGGATGGTTCCTGCAATATAGAGGGAGCACCAGGAGTGATATCCAGCAGTGTCTCTCCTGCCACTTCTGTCTGCTCAGACATTAAGCGTTGTGTGTTGGTGGATGAAACTTGTGAAGAGGCGGAGGGTGACAAAAGTTCACTGGAGTCTCAGATCTATATGTATTTCTCGGAGGCGGTCAGTCTTGGGATGAAGAAAGGCCTTCAGAAGTCTGCAACTTTTCCTACCGCTTCTGGTGAGGCTGCTGAACAGGATCATGACTCAAGCCACCATATTGATGAGGTTATGAAGGATGTTCCTGCTTATGAGCGTTCAGTATCCTTCCCTGTGAGCACCTCATGCCCTTTGCTAATGATACATGTTCTACGTATAATTGAATGGGACTTTTAGGCTATTGCCATTACAACCAAAGTCTTAAATACTAGCAACAGTCTTTTTTCCAACTGGAAGTGCTTTGTGGGAAGATTGGCATGTGTCTGCTTTAGTGATTATAATAAAGCCATATTATTCACTCATGCTGATACAGATTTGAGCCAGATCATAATTACACGTATTTTATTCATGTTAGCTGTGTTTGGAGGCTAAGGCCCAATACAAATAGGAGACTTGCCATATTAGCAAATCCAGATATGCTGTGGTAGAGCAATCCAGCCGGTTGCAAGAACAATTGTAAACCTGGTCATAATTGTTTCACGTTGTCCATATCCATAATCTGACATTCCATGTGTAAACATAAAACTTGTGCTTATAGCCATGGCTATAACTATTAATAGTAAGTCTGCATAAGACACGAAGGCTAGAGGGCTGTTTTCCTTTGTATAGCTATTCTACTTGTTAACTGGGGAAGATATAACAAGCCTGAGTACCATGATGAACTG